>CADEHL010001081.1:3868991-4090226 GCA_902827135.1 Harpagifer antarcticus
CTGTTTGTTCCCAACAAGCTGGAGGAGAGCTCTCCTCTCAGACTGAGAGGCTCAGGTGAGCTAAAGGACTCTCTGAGTGTTTAGATAGTTAACTTTAGTCTAAGTTATCTCAGTGGGTCTCAAACGCTTGGTCACAAATTATTCAAAAGATTATCTCCGCGGCACACCTTCATATGATCACTATAGTTATAAAAAAAATAAGAGAATAAAAGAAAAACAGTTATGAAATACTATATGGCAATAAAACAAGAATACAGTTTGAAAGGGTAGTGAATTATAAAATATCCATAAAGAAAAAGTAAATCTGTTTACAGTTGTGTTTCATCTGGTGTTGAGAGATGAATCAAGCAAAGAGCACATAGATCCACAGATCTCTTAATGTTGCTCTCAAAGTGCACCAGATTGATGCTTTTAACTTTCAATATTTGAGGAGGTGAGGTCCGCTCCACACTACACTCGTAAAAATTAGCACTTTACCCCTGCCTATATGCCGTGAGCTGATTATCGAGCCTTCATTGTAACAGTCGCAGGTGTACTGTGTGTTTGCGTGTGGGGAGTGCTTTTGTGCAGTCCAGCACCTCAGCACCCCCACTCAAAATACCTTCCTGCGCCTCTGGCTGGGTCTGATTGATATGGACATAAACGCGAGTGAAGTGTACCCGGACCCGAGAGAGAGATCAGATCAGCTGCTGAGTCTGACGGAGACACGCAGCTCTGTATAATCACCTGAAGCCCCACCCACTGTTTAGCGAGCTGCATGAGAAACTGACGGGCTGTCAGGAGAGAGAGGGAGGGAGAGAGGAAAAGAGAGGATCCGTTTATCCCGTGTTATTATTCAAAGTTAATGTAAACTTTTGAATAATGTACTTCATCTACTACAAGTAGTTTCTTTGAATGTAATAATTTTGTTGTTTGTGGAATCATTTATTGAAAAATGAATCCGAATTTTTTGATCTGTTTATAAAATGTGCGATTATAAACTGAAGCAATATAAAAATGAGCCCCATCAACTGCGTTTTAAACATCAGCATATCCGGTCCTAGTCCGGCGATTACCTGCTAACGGAAACTCTGCTACACAATTCTTATTATTATTATTGAAACATGACCGGTAAGTTTCAAATTTGTCCAGTAAAATAAATTCTGTTCGGACATTTGACCGGCGAGAAAAAATCCTAGCGGAAACCCTGCTGCACAGATGTCATGATCCACACCCTATAAAAATACAAAATAAACCCTTATTTGTGTCAATATGAACTGCAAAATAAATCTACTTTGTGTTGTCAGTTCTACCGTTGGTTCCCAGTTCATGTTATCGTTGGGAGTAATGCTTTATTTTCTCGTGTCTACATTTGACATTGAGAAAATCCAGTTACACAACAGACTAACCTGCTTGTTTCCAGGCCACAAGCTCAAAGGAAAAAAGCCGCAGCCGGTCAGAACAAGGCGCGGTAAGAGATGGAAGCTTTCAGCAGATTGTGCTACTGTGGTCCAATTAGCTACTTCTGATTAAATGTTCCTTATTTATTCACCATGTTTTTCTCTGCACACACAGTCCTCATCTGATATGGACGCCTGGAAAAAACTCAGCAGCTATCTTTCAGCTATTAACAACATCAGTGAGTGCACACCTGTTTTGTTGGCATACATTACGTAAAATACAAGTGGCACTACATCTTGGGCATTTTGGTTTTCAATGCAGGTTCAGAAGTTAACGTCACCGAAGAGATCTCCATTGACGACTTGCTTGGCAGTGTGAACAGAGAGTCATACTATCGCTACAACGGCTCCTTGACCACGCCTTCCTGTAACCAAGCTGTGGTCTGGACCGTGTTTAAAGAGTCCATCAAGGTGGACGAAACCCTGGTACGTACTACTCACCATCAGCTGAATATAAAGGGTATATGCAGTGGTGTAAAGTAACTAAGTACATTCACTCAAGTACTGTACTTAAGTACAATTTTGAGGTACTTTACTTGAGTGTTTCCAGGTTATGCTACTTTGTACTTCTACTACCCCACTACAATTCAGAGGTAAATCTTGTACTTTTACATTTATTTAGCACTCTTGGTTACTACATATTTGGAATAATGATGTGAAATATAACCAACACTTAAATCCGACTTTAGTTACACCTGGAGTAAATTCACAAGCTACGCTGCACAAAGTGATTAAAACTAGCTTTGATAACACTTGCATCAATATCTATAATCAAAACATAATCATATATAATATTCTAAAATGGACCAATCTGCATTATGACTACTTTTAATTTTTGTACATTAAGTTTATTTTGACACTTTTAGTTGAGTAACCCTTTGAATGCAGGACTTTTCCTTGTAACAGAGTATTCCTACACTCTTGTACTCCTACTTTTACTTAAGTACAAGTTCTGACTACTTCTCCCACCGCTGGTCATATGTGGTGGAATATAACTTTGCATAAAAACATAATAGCAATAATCCAAGAAACGGTACTCAACCATAATTCTTATACCCAGAACTAAAAATTAATCTTAAGATTTATATATGGTCTGTTTTTATGTATCAACAGGGTTTCTAACACCATTAACATTTAGCAGAAGTTTATAAAATGAGATTCAAATAGTTTCTGTAATGGCAGTGGAGTTCCTCAACGTCACAAGATAAGAATGACTAATGTGCTTCGGGGACGTAGATAATAATGAAAAACAAAGAAGCTAATCAAATTGTCACATCTCTTACGCACATTATAACATGACTGGAAACTAAACAAACACTTATTAAATAGTTTACTACTCAGATGTAGTTTAGGTTTAGTTTACTATTTGTTATTTCTCACAAAAATAAGGCTTGAGGTGCTCTATGTTCTTATTGTCAACAAATCCCTTTTTAAGATCATTCCCAATCAATTTTGGCACTACCTAGATTTTCCAAGTATTCAAATGTTGCCCAAATTGAAAGTGCTCAATCGAGCAACAAGATGACAAGAGCACCAGTCAAACCTTTAATGGCAGCTAACGTGATAAGATGGCATTCGAGTTTAGTTTAGTAAGGCAGTGAGAAAATACTGTAGATGTATTGTGGTCGTCCTTAAATCAGAAGGTTGTGAGTTTGAGTCAACATATCCATTTGTCCTTGGGCAAAATACTTAACCCCAGATTCTCCTGATGGCCTGGTGTGAAAATGGCGCTTGCTCTTTATGAATGAGGTGTGAATGCTTGACTGATGACGCGTAGTATGTAAAGCACTTTATATACAAATATAAATACAGTCCATTTACCATTTGGGATCAACCTTGAATGCAGAAACAATAACTGTAATATCAATTTATTGTTGGAATTGTTGACAATAAGAAATAGGACACACACTTATCGTTTGAAGTCATCACATTTGTTTATCTTTTGCAGTCGTTTGCTGCAGATATCAATGAGTCACTTGGTATCTTCTTCATCTGTGCTATCTTCATTTCCTGCTTGTGTCGCAGACTTTTGGTGTTTAGATTTTGATTAAGGTCACATAAGGACATTCAATTCCGCTCCTGCAAAAACCTCGTGTTTTTATATTCAACATGTGAGGTTGTCTCCTTTTTGTTGTGGCCTTTTGAGCCAGGTCATAACAAATGGGGGCTCGTCCGACGGGTTATTTGGTTAAAAGTTTGTGTAGTGCTCAGAGCACATGGCGTCATTTGAGCAGCTAATTAGTTGATGTGGTCCAGCTGTGTGCTGGCTCGGTGCTGCTATTTGGGGGACACATCATGTTTTTTGGGTTTCAGGAAGCTTTAGTGTTTGACATGGCGTCAGGTTTTGTGTGCCAATCGGAAGGTAAGATGTTGCTGCTTGTTATGCTTTTGTAAAGAGTTTTCCCCGCTCGGCTTAAGTGGCGTTTCCCTTTGGGTTGCGTCTGTTTGTTTTTTTCATAGTGTTGTGGCAACGTGGTTAGTGTCAGCTGTTTTCGGACAGCTGTCTCGGGGGCACATCCGCGTGATTTCTTGGTGTTACCTGCGTGCAGGTCGCTCCATAACTCCGCCGGGTTTCAGTGCGTAATTACCCACCGCAAGCCACATGAAGACTAGGTGAGATTAGGAAGATTTTGTTTAGGCAGTTAGGGGGAAATTCTCTGTTGGGTTAATCTTATGCCCATGCGTGTTGGCAGTTTAGTACTTTGCTTTCTGATTGGCTAGTAGCACCTCTTTGTCAGCGTTTGTGGATGCGCCCTCAGTGTCTTTCTTAGATAATTGCCAGAAGGCGCAGTTGGTCGAAATAGCAGAGCACTATGACATTGCTGTTGTGGGGAGCAAGCGGAAACATGACATTAAAACTGTCACTGCAGGTCTCACCATTCAAAGCCAAGTTTGCCGGCCCGTACACTGTTGAGAGTAAAGTGTCAGATCAAAATGACTTGATTGCTACTCCAAATCGAAGGAAGTTGTCTCAACTGTGTCACGTCAACCTCCTGAAACCGTACTACGTTCGTGATACCGTTGGGGATAGCTTCATGGCTAAAAAGTTGGGTGTGGGCCCCATAATGATGGTTGATTCTGTGCTTTCAGATCGAGGTTTGGCTGAGGAGTGTGATGTTAAGACACCAGATGAACCTGTTATGTCTGGTAGGCTGAGGAATTCGGAGTCGTTATGCCAATTGGATCGCTTGTTGAGTCACTTACCGGCAGCACAGAGAAATGAATTGGCGGCTTTAATCGGGAAGTTTGTGGTACTGTTCGGCGATACGCCATCGCGCACAACTCTCGTGGAGCATGATATCGACGTGGGGGACAGTCCTCCAATTAAGCAGCGATTTTATCGTTGTCCTGCAGATAAGCGTAGGGTGCTGGAGGCTGAGGTCCAGTACATGTTGGACAATCAGATTGCAGTACAGTCGTTCTCCAGTTGGGCGTCGCCTAGTCTGCTGGTTGGCAAATCAGATGGGTCTCCGCGGTTTTGTAACGACTATCGTAAGGTTAATAAGGTGACAAAAACAGATTCTTACCCGTTGCCACGGATGGAGGACTGTATTGACTTGGTGGGCTCTGCTAGATTCGTCAGTAAATTCGATTTGTTAAAGGGGTACTGGCAAGTTCCTTTGACAGCGCGTGCGCAAAAGATTTCAGCGTTTGTTACACCTTTCGGTCTGTATGAGTATACAGTGATGAGTTTTGGGCTTTGTAATGCGCCAGCGACATTTCAGCGCCTCATGAACATGGTGGTAGCAGGTCTTGAGGGGGTTGCTGTTTATCCTGACGACGTAGTGGTGTTTAGTGACACATGGGATGACCACATCAAACGCATTGGTGCTCTGTTCTGTCGCCTGGCTGAGACGCATCTCACTGTTAACCTGGCCAAGTGTGAGTTCGCTAGGGCGACAGTGACGTACCTTGGCCGGGTGGTCGGCCAGGGACAAGTTCGTCCGGTAGACGCGAAGGTGCGGGCCGTTTTGCAGTTTCCTGTGCCCACTACTAAGAAGGAACTCATGCGGTTCCTAGGTCTGGTCGGGTACTATCGCGCCTTTTGTAAGAACTTCTCCACAGTGGTTGCGCGCCTGACTGATTTGCTGAAGGGTACAGTCAAGTTCATTTGGTCTGACCAGTGTCAGGTAGCGTTTGAGAATGTGAGGACCCTGTTGTGCTGTGCTCCGGTTCTCGCTGCGCCACGCCTCGATGAGCCGTTCAAACTGGAGGTTGATGCTAGTCATGTTGGGGCAGGTGCGGTTTTGCTGCAAGAGGTTGAGGGTATTGATAGGTCAGTTTGTTACTTCTCAAAGAAGTTTAATTCGTACCAACTCAATTACTCAACAATTGAAAAGGAGGCATTGGCCTTAATATGGGCCCTCCAGCACTTTGAGGTGTATGTGGGTTTTGGGAGTAGCCCAGTTGTAGTTTATACCGACCATAATCCCCTTACCTTTCTCTGTTCACTTAACTGTCCGAACCGGCGGCTGATGAGGTGGGCCCTGTTCCTGCAGTCCTATAGTTTGGACATTCGGCACATTAAGGGCAAGGACAACGTTGTGGCGGATGCTCTCTCTCGTGCCCCGGTGCGGTAGGAAGTCTCTTTGGTTCTGGATATTTGGTGTTGTTTCGGGGATCCTTTTGGGGCATCCGTCTTAAGGGGGGGGGGCTGTGATGCCCCTGTGGGTGCGTCAGTAGAGAGGAGGTGGCTGTGGTGATTGGTGTTTGCATTGATTGCAGTAACTCAGGGCACCTGGGTCTGGTGTCCTGCAGCTATTTAGAGCCTCTCTGCTCCTCTCTGTCCTCTCTCTGCTTTCCCGTACAGGCCCCGGTTTTGTTGAGTATATGTTGTTGTTACTTTACTTTGTGCACCTCAACACTCTCACACATACACATTCATGCAACCCTCACCCTGCATTTACACTACTGATACCACTGACGTCCACACCTCATGCCTTACTTATTGTTGCACTTCATCTAATTTGGCTAATTTGGATTGTTTCCTTTAAATAAACATATTTTGATAACCATTGACATGGTGTGTCTCCTTTTTGTTGTGGCCTTTTGAGCCAGGTCATAACACTTAATACTGAAGACATCACAACTATAAAATAACACATGGAATTATCTAGTAAACAAAAAAAGTGTTAAACAATCCAGTATAAGATTTTTATTTTAGACTCTTCAAAGTAGCCCCCTTTTGCCTTGATGACAGCTTTGCACACTCTTGGCTTTTCTGCCAGCTTCATGAGGTCGACACCTGGAATAGTTTTCAATTAATACGTGTGCCTTGTCAAGAGTCCATTTGTGGAATTACTTGCCTTCTTTATGTGTCTCAGACCATCAGTTGTGTTGTGCAGAGGCAGAGGTTAGTGCACAGTGGATAGCCCTATTTGACTACTGTTGTAATCCATATTATGGCAAAAGTTTCTCAACTCCGTAAAGAGAAACGACCGTCCATCATCACGTTAAGAAATTAAGGACAGTCAATCCGGAACATTTCAAGAACTTTGAATGTATCCCCAAGTGCAGTCGCAAAAAACCATCAAACGCTATGATGAAACTGGCTCTCATGAGGACCGTCCCGGGAAAGGAAGACCAAGAGACACCTCTGTTGCAAAAGATAAAAGAGTTACCAGCCTCAGAAACCTCAAATTAAAGCACCTCAGATCAGAGCCCACATCAATTATCACAGAGCTCAAGTAGCAGACAATCTCAGCATCCACTTTTCAGAGGAGACTGTGTGAATCAGGCCTTCATGGTCCAATTCCTGCAAAGAAGCCACTACTGAGGATGAACAAGAAGAAGAAGAGAATTGTTTGGGCCAAGAAACACAAGGATTGGACAGTAGACAGTGAAAATCTGTACTTTGGTCTGATGAGTCAACATTTCTTTTTGAGATGCAGGGAGGGTGATTGAATTTACTTGCACTATTTTTTTCTGTTTTATTGTGTTGCACTGTTGGAGGAGCCTGTGACCTAAGATTTTCATCGTCATAACTACACTGTAGCTATGTACGTATGACCAATAAAAGCCTTGAACCTTGAATGGTTTCTTCATGAGTGGTTCCCACCGTGAAGCCTGGAGAAGGAAGTGTGATGGTGTGGGGGAGCTTTGCTGGTGACACTGTTGGTGATTTATTCAAAATGCAAGGCACACTTTACCAGCAAGGCTACCACAGCATTCTGCAGCAGCATGCCATCCCATCTAGTTTGCGCCTACTGGGACAATCATTTGTTTTTCAACAAGACAATGACCTCAGACCTCCAGGCTATGTGAGGGCTATTTGACTAAGTGCTGCATCAGAGGACCTGGCATCCTCAATCACCCAACCTGAACCCAATTGAGATGATTTGGGATCAGTTGGACCACAGAGTGAATGAAAATCAGCCAACAAGTGCAGTGTTTCCCCTAGGTTTACTGCTTTGGGGGGGGTAGCCAACTTTAGTATTTTATTTGACAGACGGGAAGCCAGTGTAAAGTCTTAAAACTGAAGTGATGTGATCCACCTTTACAGTAGCTAAACCAAAGCTAACACTTTCCTTTCCCTCACCAGATGATGATGTTTCTGAATGAGACAGGATATCACAACGTGTTTCGGAGTGTGCAGGGTCTTCACGGCAGGACCGTCTACACCACGGCAGCCGCAGCCAGAGCCCCCGTCTCCATCTCACTCCTGCTTGCGTGTCTCTGCGCCTTTCACTTTAGATTACATTTCTGATAAGTTTTACTAATTGGAGCTTCTGTAGAGCCAAATAGTGTAATGATTATCAGTCCCTTCAGATTGTCCTTTTAATAATTGTTAGCCAAACAGCTCAAATAGTGTTCAATCAGTGATTTGTATAGGCTACCTTAACAGTGCAATTATATCCTCTTTTAATCAAGAATACAAAAAAATAAGCTTCTCTAGATAAGTACATGACCTGGGTAGCACTTGATTTAATCATCACCATATGTTTTGTCAAAACATGACATCATTTATAAAACGCAATAATGATTCAGCCTTGGGTAGTAATCAAAGACTTTTGTTGATTATCCTAAACAACATATATAACTTTACAGAATATTCATAAAGATAAAAATCATTATTATTATATTATATTAGTGTGAGTTTGTTTTGTTGCTTTGATCAGTTATGAATGAACTGTATTATTAATTTAAGAATAATTAATGTCAAGCAATAAAAAGGAATCAATTGGCAATGCTACTATTTGAGCGTGAAATCCTTTCTTAACTTGTTTCACATACTGTTATGTGGATTTATGTCACACAGGATAAGAGTAAATACAGTATCTCATGTGAATTAAGCTACCCACATGTGTTGTTGCGCAGTGCATTAGCAAATACAATAGATTTGTAAATGTAATTCTTTTTAGGTGATAGTGAAGATTTTAAACAGTATATTTGTCAAAGGTTAAGACTTTTAATCAAGGCAAGCTGATCAAGAGCACGGCACCTTGTGAATTGATTTCAAGAGATAAAAAAAATATTTGCTGATCACATTTTATACTTTCAATCTTAAAGTTATTAGCTGGCTATATTGGAGTAAAAATAATAACATTTGCTTTTGTAGTGTAGTGGTGTAGAAGTATAAAGCAGAAGGATATGGAAATAGAAAATACAATTATCTCAGAATTGTACTTAAGTACAGTAATCAAGTGAGTGCTTTGTAAAGCTGCTATAGGTTAAAAGCAACAAGTCCTCCAACTCATACGACCAAATGGGTCGATTGTTCAAGCCCTTATTACGACCAAATGTCGTTTGTTCAAGCGCTTAATACGACCTATAATTACGTTTTAAAGTTGTCGGCCTCTAGTGCTCCCGTTGATTGCAAACGTTACAGAGGGTAGTTTATTCACAAATAACCCTCTCTGTAAAATCCTAAATTGTAGGATAGTTTGGCCAATAAAACGCTTTTTGATTAGATTTCTAGCGAGAAGTATATATTGTACTTTTAGAATCCACATCCAGTCGATATGTAGGATCTATAGTTTGATAGATATTACGAAGATGATTTAATGTTTCGTCAGGAGAACGTGTACAGGACTGTCTCAGAAAATTAGAATATTGTGATAAAGTTCTTTATTTTCTGTAATGCAATTAAAAAAACAAAAATGTCATACATTCTGGATTCATTACAAATCAACTGAAATATTGCAAGCCTTTTATTATTTTAATATTGCTGATTATGGCATACAGCTTAAGAAAACTCAAAAATCCTATTTCAAAAAATTAGAATAGTTCCTCAGACCAAGTAAAAAAAAAAGATTTATAACAGCAAAACACAATCAAACATTTGAAAATGTCCATTAATGCACTCAGTACTTGGTTGGGAATCCTTTTGCACGGATTACTGCATCAATGGGCATGGCATGGCATGGAGGCAATCAGCCTGTGGCATTGCTGAGGTGTTATGGATGCCCAGGATGCTTCAATAGCGGCCTTTAGCTCATTAGCATTGTTGGGTCTGGTGTCTTTCAGCTTCTTCTTCACAATACCCCACATATTCTCTATGGGGTTCAGGTCAGGGGAATTTGCAGGCCAATCGAGGACAGTAATGCCATGGTCAGTACACCAGTTACTGGTGGTTTTGGCACTGTGGGCAGGTGCCAGATCATGCTGGAAAATGAATTCCTCATCTCCATAGAGCTTTTCAGCAGACGGAAGCATGTAGTGCTCTAAAATCTCTTGGTACACAGCTGCATTTACTCTGGGCTTGATGAAACACAGTGGACCAACACCAGCAGCTGACATGGCTCCCCAAACCATCGCTGACTGTGGGAACTTCACACTGGATTTCAAGCAACTTGGATTTTGCTCCTCTCCAGCCTTTCTCCAGACTCTGGCGCCTTGACTTCCAAATGAAATACAAAACTTGCTTTCGTCTGAAAAGAGGACTTTGGACCACTGTGCAACTGTCCAGTGCTTCTTTTCCTTAGCCCAAGTCAGACGCCTCTTCCGTTGTCTTAAGTTCAGAAGTGGCTTGACCATGGGAATACGGCTATTGTAGCCCATTTCCCGGATACGTCTGTGAACAGTGACTTTTGATACCTGGACTCCAGCTTCAGTCCACTGTCTTTGAAGCTCCCCCAAATTCTGGAAGCGACTCTTCTTCACAATGCTGTTAAGGCTGCGGTCATCTCTCTTGGTTGTGCAGCGTTTCCTGCCACATTTCCCCCTTCCAACAGACTTTTTGTGGATGTGCTTTGAAACTGCACTCTGTGAACAGCTTGCTCTTTGAGAAATTTCTTTTTGTGTCTTACCCTCCTGATGGAGGGTGTCAATGACGGTCCTCTGGACAGCAGTCAGATCAGCAGTCTTCCCCATACTTGTGATTTAGTTTACTGAACCAAGCTGAGTGTTTTTCAAGGCTCAGGAAACCCTTGCAGGTGTTTCGAGTTAATTAGACGATTCAAGTGATTAGTTGAACACCCTACTAGTATACTTTTTCATGATATTCTAATATTTAGAGATAGGATATTTGAGTTTTCTTAAGCTGTATGCCATAATCAGCAATATTAAAATAATAAAAGGCTTGCAATATTTCAGTTGATTTGTAATGAATCCAGAATGTATGACATTTTTGTTTTTTTAATTGCATTACAGAAAATAAAGAACTTTATCACAATATTCTAATTTTCTGAGACAGTCCTGTATATGCGGCAAGCTTCCATGTAAAGTTACGGGTTGAAAACAGTATTTCCGGTCTCGACGTTTTCATAATAAAACCAATGATCAAATGATTTAACAGTGATATCTGCAGTACTCATCCACTAAAAAACATCAGTTTATCCTTGTTAATTATACGACATTAATTGGTTTAAATTGTACAATGCTTTTGTGTTTTTCCCATAGGTTTTTCTCTTTCGATTCTGAGAGACACATTTCTTTTTTCAGAGGTTTTCATAGGCTAAAATCACCCCCCGCAATGCACGTCGGGATATGGTGTTTATGTGATATGAAATCGGAAAACATTTTTTAAAAATAAAATAATACTTTATTCCGAGTGTTCTTGCTTTTCTCTTTGAAAGTCATCACATAACGGCATTGTAATACACGGTTCGGCTGCATTAAATATTACATATCTGCCGTAGATATTTATTTATAGAGCCCTGATCAGAAGACCTTTTGACACACTGGAAGAGATGCCGCCAAAACTGAATATGTGACGTGGACCATAAATATATCAACAATTAAACAACATCTTCCATTTCTTTTCACACAATACGTCTCCTTGCAGTATCAACACTAATTCGGTTGACTTTTATATTTGATCCAATTAGTAGATAGTCTGTATTTACTCCATAACGGTGCACAGCTGATAGAAAGGGACTTTTTTGTAGTTTTTAAAGATATTACTGATTTTCTGAACTATCTTTCCAACTCCTCATGCTGTTGACTGTTACAGGTCTATACAAGTTCATGGTACAATGCATAAGCTTAACATCGAGAGACTGAAACTGTATTTTCCTTTACCGTTCTGTTTTAATTTCACAATAAAGTGAATAGAGAGGCGAAGTCACGCCCATCTACTTCCGGCCCATGGGACCCCGGAAGCGAAAAATAATACATTGAATTCAATGGAGAGAGAAAACGTATCTTTTGATCCCGTTTGAATTGTGCCACGAACTACACATATGATGTTTGTCAATCTTAAACAATAATTTCCATGTCAAAAAAGTCACATTTTGTCGTACAACTGTTGAAATATAAGACTATTAAAAATACGCGACTACAAATCCCAAATCCCATTCTGGGTCGCGTAAGTGATGTCATAGGCGATAATGCTCCAAGTTGCTCCAAGTGGTTGGTTCACTTTTACAAGATGCCTGTGTGCTTTGTACCAGGTTGTAATCACACAAGTGATCACACCACTTGCTCGTTCTATCGCTTCCCGTCTGATGAAAGGACCAGGAGTCGCTGGATCAGACATATCAGGTAATATCATAGGTAGTATACATGTTGTGCATGGAACATAATCAAGTTAGCTACCTAGCTAGTAGCGATGAGTAGCGAGCACGTTAGTTAGCATTACATTACTTAGCCTTGTCAGTTTTAGTAGCCTTACCATGAAGTTATTATTTTATTACATGAAGTAAACCAAAATGTTAAAGTGTAAGAGTAGTCATGATGGTAAGTATTTTGTGAAACATTTGAAGAGTAGCCTACTGCGCCCTCCACCGGGTGCTAAGGAAGCAGTTCAGGGAGAGTCGAAGGCAGGCAGGGGTGATCATTGTGATGACAGTGAGGGTGAGTCAATCGGTTTGTTGGAAAGACAGTCGTTGTGTGATTACTGAGAGAAAATTGTTAGAAGAGATAATTATTCAAAGTGTTGTTACTTTAAAGTGTTGTTACTGACCTTTTTCTCTTTTTTTTTCCTTACCTCACCTGTAAATGCTGAGACGTTGAGGAACATGCACACTGACCTGCTCTGGCAACCTGATTTCCACTGTACGTAATAGTATTTGGTTATGGTATATTATTTATATACATCAAAGGCACAATGCACCCCCCAGATACACACATGTATTGAGTGTGATATTTTGCATAGGTCATGTGAAATCATCTTTACACACTAGAAAACTGTAGGAGCAGCAACTTGTTTTGAAATTGAATTTTTAATATCTGATAAAGTTGATCTGTTTTCTTTATTCTTCTCTCTTCCCAGCTCCATCCATCACCATTCTCTGTTCCTGCAGGTCCTGCTTGCTAATCAATGCTCATATTTTTTTACACAATTACAAATAAAGTCAATGTATTGTATGACATGAAGTTGTGCTTCATTCTGAGTCAATAATAAATTCATTCTGCCTTCAACTGCACAATGACTGTGGACTGCACCCACATCCATGTAGCCCCCCCCAGTAAGATGAACCAAGCAAAGAGGTTCACCATCATGCCCAAGGACATCCAGCTGAGAGAGGGCTTAGACTGACCTGAGACCAGCACACCCAAACACAACGGCTCTTTTAAGAGCCACACAGTTTCAAAGAGTTGCAATCCTACGTTATTATAATGATTAAACTGGTTCATGGATCACTTAGTTTACTGAACCGTGATGAATGAGAGAAATTAGTGAGGTAGTGGTTTACTGAAGTTACAAAGACATTAATATATGAGTAACAGGTCAGTGTAAACACACGCTTCTGTCAATTATGGATCAAACTATTTATATAAAAATATGTAATAAAGTTCTAAAACAAGTATTCGGTATATTCCTTGATAGCTTTTGGAGAAGGTTGTTTTTAAGTTTACTAAAATCTATCGTTTCAACTGTTTCACTTTATAAAAAGGGAACAGGTGAGTAGAGCATCATCGAGTTTCTTATTCTGTCAGTAAATTATCCAAATGAAATGTTTTTCATTATTTTAGTCAACCCTAAACAAATTGATTGTACCTTTTAATAATGACCTTACATGGTCGGCAAAGTTAAATTAACTTCAGAAAATCAAATCTGTTCTGAGAAAAAACTAATAAATGTTTAAAGATAGGAACTAGCCATCCCACTGAAAAACAGTCTAGAGATTCAAAGGCGTAGTTGTAGTTCAGTACAACGTTTCATTTGGATTCATTTCTCCAGCAGTCACTATTTTCATAAAGAATATATATATATTTTTCAAAGTCAACTTTATTGTCAATCTTACTCAGTTTGTGTTTATAGAGAGATCAAAAAGACGTTTCCAACAATCCCAAATACGAAAAATAAAATTATATAATTTACAGATATGTATACAAATATATATATATCCTATATACACCATCATGTATAATGAAGGAAATGTGGTAGATAACAAGTAAATAGAGTTACATACAGATCCATGTTACAGCAAAAGATGGAATAACTAAGAAGCACGCAGTATAATAATAATTACATGCAACAATTAAATAACTGCTCAGCATCTCCACCACAATCCCAATCTGCTGTGTCCTGTTTTCCTCCCCTCGGCATAACACCCCATCACACATAGGAAACACAACGCAGAGTCCGAGGGTGTTAAGAGTATGTTTATTTAAATGTCCTCCTCTCTACTGGCCAACACAGGGAGCATGCTGGGTGTAGAAGTTCTCCAGGAGGAGGAGATGTCCATGCCATGCAGGGTCTTTGGGGATGGGGATGATGATCGCCTCCTTCGTGGTCCACACAACAAAGTAGCAGAGACTCCGGTCTGTGATGTGCAGCTGCCCTTGGACCTGGTGCCAGTATGGGTGATTCTCCTTGAGAATGTAAGACCCACCCTCCTCACGGAGACAGAAGGATGGTAACTGGACTGCCTCCACGATGGTCATGTTCCTCTGGCTGTGTGGACACTTCACCTCCAGCAGGGCAGATGGCTGCACAAGTCCATCGGGTGATGCTCCCAAAACACAGACTCACTCACAAAGAGACCAGATTCGAACACTGTCACTTGATAGGCCTGCACAAAAGCCTTCCCCCCTTCGGCCTCGTTTACAACCCCCCAGTTGACAGTTAGCGATGTCTCTGGCCAGTGGGTTGTATGTCTCCTCTCGCTGTTGGTAAAGTTGAGACACCGGCTGGACTACTTTGGAAGTGCCAGGCTTCCTCCACTGGCACTCAACATCTGTGGAGCTGATCTGCCACATGGCAAATATTGCCAATGCTGCAGCGTGGCTGCATTTGTACATCCCCCGTGCCCAATCACAGACAGCGCTCTGCATCGCGCTATCGTCTCCCATGCAGATCTGTACAAATAAAGTAAGTACCATTTGTTAGCATGCTATAATAGATTGAATGAGCAATAATACAAGGATGGTCCGGATCTGGGGGAGAGGGTTTATTTTTCCATAGTGTTGTCCTCTTGTCTGATTGTTGTATTGGTTGTACTTTTCTAAATGTGTATGAATACATTTTTGAAAAACATTTGATCAACAATAAAAAAGGATTTGGTCAGGATCTATACTCAGTGTGTAGTTTATTAATTAATAAATGCTCTCTACATTAGGAACACACATACCAGTGTACCAGAGGGAGTCACACACAGCTGGGCCTAGATAACCAAACCCTTGAATCTACACACAGCAGATAAACTCAAATGACACAACGAGATGTAAAAGGAGATCACACATACAGTATAGTCAATATAAAACTGTCCGCTTCAATCTGAAGAGCAACTAAAACAAAACACGGGAGTGTACCTTGTTCTTGTGAACACTAATGTTATCCACAGCATACACAGAGACCACGAAGTTCTTAAGGAGAAAACTAGTTACTAAAACAAAACACGTTAGTGTACCTTGTTAGCTAATGTTAGCTAGCTGACATTAACGTTACACATTGCACACATATTACTCACCGAAACCTTGTAAAGCCGTTCCCGCTGCTCTTACAGAACCGACTAACTCCCCTTTCGTGTATGTACAGCTCTCAACGTGCCCAGACTTGTAGTGATGTTCACCTCGTTTTATACTTTCCTCATTCTGAAAGAAGCAGGTGAAATGTGCTAACGTGACGGCCGTCTTTGTGATGGTGACGTGTGTTGTGCGAGACCAGAGACCTGTAGTTCACTGAGCGGTTTCACACAAACAAATGTGTAACTTCACAGTTTTACAACACATTTTAATTTTTTTGACTTTCAAAATGTTCTTTTAAATTGACAAACATAATATGTGTCATTCGTGGCACAATTCAAACGGGATCAAAAGATAACCTTTCTCTCTCCATTGACTTCAATGTATATTTTTCCGCTTCCGGGGTCCCATGGAGGCTCCCGGAAGAGGAGGGACTTCGCCTCTCTATAGTCATATTATGTTGGATATTATTATGTTTTAACTAGACCACTGGTTTTTTAAACCGCACCTCCTAGTGGTTAAAGCACGTTATTGAATTTAGTTGTTGAATAAGTTATATTTGATGAAAACATTTAAATAATATTGTAGCCTATATACAAAATAGGGGTCAATGATAGAAATATAGAATAGAAAATATCAAGAAGATACTGTAGTGATCTCTACAATAAAACAGTTTAGTGCAGGACGTCCAAAGATATTAACAGGAGGATGTGCAAAACAGACAAACTGATAAGGCTGAATTGTACTCGGGTGTAACTAAAGTCTGATTTAAGGGTTGTTTATATTTCACATCATTAATCAGAATCTGCAAAGTAACAAAAATAAATGTAGTAGAGTAAAAATACCAGGTTAACCTCTGAAGTGGAGTAGAACAAAGTAGTACATGCTGCTGTAACAAAAACATTTCCCCATCTTGGGATCAATAAAGTATCTTATCTTAAGTTGATCGATGGCTACTGCCATATTTGCTAAATGTGCATCTGAACCTTGACAAGTGCATGTTGGCTTATCAATTAACAACAAGAGGGGTCACAGACATAAGATCAGCTGTTAAATAAAGCTCTTCTGACCTTAGCTGTCATGTGGGTATATTAATGCTGCCCATTATGGACACAAGCCATTTTCACCGATGTATTAATTATGTTTTAAATTGATAACACCAATGTGTTTCGTATCCCCTAAACCTCCAGGGATGTATACAGTTTAATACTGGCAACTTCTAATTGTGGGAAATACGAAAACGTCTTTTAAAACTACAATTCCCAGTAGAGACGTGCCAAAGAACATATTGCGAAACACAATAGCCAGCATGTGTAATTTTGGGGGGGAGGGCTGGGCTGGACCCGTCCAAGTCCAGTTGGACCTGGCGTGGTTCCATTCCATTTCAAAGAGCTGTTTGACACTCGGCGTAACCTTGTCGCACTGCCACTCCAACATCCAATCACAGAGCTTGAGGGCTAATCACGGGGTTTGTAAAGCAAGGCGGATGTTGTAGTCCCAAACGATAGCTGGGGATGCTGGGAAGTGTAGTGTCTTCGGAAACTCTGTAGTGTCTAAACTCCGAAAAAACAATTTGTTTCTCCGAATCGAAGGTTAAAAACACAAAAGCATTGTACACAATTTAAACCAATCAATATTGTGTAATTAACAAGGATAAACTGATGTTTTTTAGTGGATGAGTAATGGAGATATCACTGTGTAATCATTTGACAGTGTGGGGAATACTTCCGGTTTTATTATGAAAAATTCGAGACCGGAAATACTGTTTTCACCCACGCTAACTTTACATGGAAGCTGCCCCATATACAGTACAGTACACGTTCTCCTGGCGAGACCTCAAATCATCTTCGTATATCTAACAAACTGTAGATCCTACATATCCACTGGATGTAGATTATAAAAGTACAATATACACTTCTCGCTAGAAATCTAATAAAAAAGCATTGTAATGGCCAAACTATTCCACAATTTAGGATTTTCCAGAGAGGGTTATTTGTGAATAAACGACACTCCGATCGACAGGAGCATGTTGTTTCTTACACGACCACTAGAGGTGCTACACTTTAAAACGTGACACTGGGTCGTATTTAGCTGCTGAACAATCGACCTATATGGTCGTTTTTTGTAGGAGGACAGGCTGGTTAAAAGTACCAGCCTGTCATCATATCACCTGTGTTGGCTTTATATTTTTGGTCAAACATTTATTTGTTTCACATTTGCATTGATGTAATCAGTAATTTTTCTGATTTAATTTAATAAAAATAATAATAATTTTCGAAAAAAAAAAAAAAAAAAAACATTTCTTGGGGGTGCTTAGGGGGTGCTTTGGCAATCCTGGGGGGTGCTTCAGCACCCCCTAGCTCCCCCCTGGCGCCGCCCCTGCGCCCTAGTATGGGTTGGTCCCTATTTCCATAGTCCCATCAAAAATATTTTCCACCAGCCGCCACTGGCCATTATAGATAATATGGCCATCTGAGTGTGTGTGGTACTGTTTGTGGTTTGTGGTTTTGTAGCTATTGTACGTTGTTCAAAGAGATTCTGTGAAGCAAAGTGCTGCCGGCCTCCAAAAACTACAACGCTAAGAGCTGGGAGAGTGAACTAAAACAGGAAAATGGTGAGTCAGACAACGACAAAAGCTGAACTCTAACTACACTGCACCTGATGTAAAAATCTATAAAATGGCCTATGGATTTCTGGTTTAGTTTCCTTTGGTTTCATAGTTTCTTTTTGGTGATTTTTAAAAAAGAAATAGTCATGCTAGTTATTATATTATGTATGGAAGATTATAGGTTGTATGATAAGAAATATCAGCGTTTTAGAAGCTTGTTTGTGATTGGAGATATTGAAGGCGTTACAACTGTCCCTGGTCTCCCTAAATATAAAAACACGTAATTTATGTTACAGTACTCTGCTACTAATCTACACAATATTAAATGCAATTTATTTACTTTGACAAACTGCAGCATTATAATATGACATTAAGTTTTTGGTAATACAAAATATAATATTGTACAATTCTAGGGGGAAAGCCTTTCTTGATATCCCACATTTTAGTGGCAGAACTTCCATATTTCTACTGAAGTAATATGATATAAATTCAGATCTTTAACTGGGTGTGGAGAGTTTTAAGGCCGTAGTCATACTTTCACTAAGGTAATGGTACTACCTCCACCTGCTCCTCTCAGCTGTCACAGAGGGGCGGCACCTGGACGGCTGAGCGAATAAAAGCGGGACGATGACAGCCGTCCGCAGTTTGCACTCAGAGAAGAAGAGGAGCTGCGTGAAGGTAACCCGTAACTCTGCTAAAAACTTGCGACATTCAGGGTCTCAAGTTGTGTTAGTATTTGTTTTGAATGCTGAATCAGAAGTCATTTAAAAAAATATATATATAATATTGAAAAAAGTGTAGTAATTGGCGAATTTGTAGTATTTTTTTTATTTAAAACAATTAAAAAGTTGAATTGGAGTGTGTAGCTTTAAACCTGTTGTGTCAATTTGGAACCCACTAAAATGATCTGAGCTGTGTGATTTTTGTTGTTTTATTTCACTGTACAGCACCTTGGTCTGGAGGTTTTGCATGACTTTATGTGCGTTTTATCCTCGGGTATTTAACGTTGTTTCCCCCCCAGATGAACTGGCTTTTATCCCTCGCTGCTGTATGCGTCCTCGTCCCCAGCGTCCACTGTGCATCAGCGACAGGTCTTTAAACTTTTTTTAATTATTTAATCTTTATCGACTTTTTTGGATACACCTTGAGTCCTTGCTTAGATTGCTTGACATTATTTGGATTTCTTTGCCCCCCTACAGGCTGGTGTTACCATAATACAAGTTGCAGTAAGTAATCTCACTTTTTATCCCCACTTGAACACAACACCATATTCACCTCAGCTACTAAACATCTCGTTCCTGTTTGTAGGTGACACAAACTGGCCCACCCTCTTTCCTTCTTATTGTGCTGGGAGTCGACAGTCACCCATTAACATCGTCTCAGCATCTGCCACAGCTGACTCCAACCTGACTGCATTCACCTTCACCAACTACAGCAGCGTCTCCGCTCTGACGAAGATCGAAAATACTGGAAAGACAGGTGCAGTGAGGGGGGCGCTTAAAACACTTAAGCTTGAGCTTAATTAATGGATGCATTAATTATATTAGCTAGAGTAAGGGATGGCGTGCTAGTTCAAATGTAATGGAAAAATCAACAATACAGCATACAGAGAGTCTGCCTTCCTTCTGTGGAAATGTGATGGAAAGAAGTGCAGCCAGGATTCTTAACGCTAGTTATCATGCTTTAATTGTAGGCTATGATGTCCTATTTCTATAAACCACTGTAATATGTATTTACTTATTTTGCTCTAGTATATTGGTCTTTTATTGAACATTCTAACTTATCAAGAACATGTACTGTATATTCTTTGTGATGAATGTATTTTCTACTGAAGATATGTATAGAATTGCTTTTTAGAATGTTCTATTCATGTATTTAACAGGGACAGTGCACATTAATCAACATTTCTGTAAATGTGCCAGAGTTGACCCAGAGGCTATTTTTCATCTGTATTCATTATGATGTTTTTTTTTTTTTTGGTGTTCATTCTGCTCTTTTTTCCCCCCTCCACCAGTCAAAATCGCCCTCGCCAGTGGGATTAAGATTTCCGGAGGGGGTCTGTCCGCTCCCTACGACAGCCTGCAGTTCCACTTGCACTGGGGAAATGGCTCCTCTGTCCCCGGCTCTGAGCACGCTGTGAACGGCAAAAGATATCCCATGGAGGTAATGCACAGTCTTTTTGTTTTGTGATAAGCTATCAGCTAGAAATGTTCCGCTAAAGTCACATTAAATTATATATATCTCTCTCTCTCTCACTCTCCCAGTTACACATTGTCAACAGCAAATCAATCTATAATGGTGACACAGCTCTAGCTGTGACAGACTCAACAGGACTTGCTGCTCTTGGATTCTTCATTGAGGTGAGAAAGATTCATTCACATTTTTGTAATACCAGTCAGAAAAGTCAGTGCTCGATGTGTTTAAGCCACTTCTGCAACTTGGTATGTTTTTCAAAAAGTCAAATGTTGCGTTTAAAAAAAAACTCTTTGCATCCTGTTCGATGCAACTGTTGGACCGCATCACGTAATGTCCTTACCTTTTTCATTTGTCACATCACTATTGACCTATTCAGCCATTACCCTCCCATGATGTTCCTCAACCAAGCTGGAAATTAAATATTGTGTCAATTTTTTCTCAGGAAATGTCAGGTAGTGCCACGGGGAAACCTGCCAAATGGAACTTGTTGAGCTCCTACCTGTCGAAAATCGTAAACAGTGGTAAGGAAATGTTTGACATTTGACTTTTGAATGAAACGCTTCTTCTCCAGTCCCTTCATGGTCTTATTTCTGCCCCTCAGGAAACAGCACCGCAGTGGCATCTGGAATTTCACTGGATGATCTCCTGGAAGGGGTGGATCGCACCAAATACTACCGCTACCTCGGCTCCTTGACCACGCCCTCCTGCAATGAAGTCGTGGTTTGGACTGTGTTTAAGGACACGATCAAAGTCAGCAAAGATGTGGTAAGTTATTTCTTCTTGTGTCATTAAACAAATACTTCGCCCACAAAGCAATCATTTGTAAATCAAGGACTCAATGTTATCTTGCATTCCTGAAAAGGCAGAGAAAAGTCTTGAAGAATTGGGTTAAACACAGCTCTTTTAACATGGATAACATAAAGTAAATCAAAACATCATATTACACAATCTCTTACAACTCGTGCATTGTGATAAGTCTAATTTATTAGGTCCTATGTTGGCTGATTCCCAACACATGCTTTTTGGTACTCTCCTGTGGATCCAGTAATATTTAGCCAAAACGTATAGGAATTTGTGAGCATACAACTGGATGAATGACAATTGGGTTACACTGCATGAGTTTTGTGAGAGTTGGCAAATGGTTATTTTGATAACGTTATCCTGCTAAATTCAGTCCCCATTTATTTTTGATCCATCAAGACTTTTCTACAGTTTGTCTTGTAAGATAAACTAAGACTCCGACAATGCTTCCTGTAGCTAACTGGGTTAATGTCTTGTTTTCAGATTGACAAGTTCAGCACAACCGTACGCATCGCTGACGACTCATCAGAGTTTATGGTCAATGTCTTCAGAGGCATCCAGCCAGCGCAATCTGTCACAACCCAGTCCTCCTGCTCCACCTCCGGATACTCTCTGGGGTTAATGGTCCTGAGTCTTGTTCTGGGAGGTGTTAGAGCCATTTAAGGCGGTGTCTCAGCACTAAATGGTTTGATGGTAAACCTGTTTGCATGATTTCTTACTTTAGTTGTTGTAATAGCTCATTTTGTAACCTGTTTCGCTTACATGTTGTCCTCATCCAGGTTGATTGAGACAGTATCAGACCAGATACTGTCAGCATAGGAGATGTTGCAAAGCTGAACACTCAAAAATGAAACTGGTTCTGCTTCCTTTTAATGAGTGTGATGAGGATTTAGGCATAATTAAAATCATTAATATTTATCACCATTACATTGTTTAGCTCTGTGCTGCACTACTTGCACATGTGACAAAACTGTGAGCTGTTTCCTGTAACCTAGTTATTGCTTTGATAGTTGTGGGACAAATGTACAACAAAATGGTTTAAATGAATGTTGGGGAAAACCATCCCAGTTGTTGCACTTAGACTCAACAAGAAACTTCAAAGGTTTCTTTTGTGTTATCCTTTTAAAGTTCAACAAACATGAAAGCCCTATTGTTAAAGTACACTATGTTACTTCATAACTCACACTAACGTCACGTTGCTTCACTGGTCACATTATCAAAAGACCTGAGCCACTTACAGCTACTCTTATCACAAGGCAATATCGATTCTCCTCTGCAAACTTCCTTGATACACATTGATATGCCTCAAACTAAAGATTAAGACATGTTTGTTAAGGGAGATTATGAAGGTTTTGAAGTAAGCAGTGTACACATTTTTAATGTCTGTGAAGTAAGAGAGTATCCTGTTAAAGCAAGAATTTGTCATATTTAAAAATAAATAAATGTTTTAATGTATTTGATTTTTTTGTAAAGCACTTTGAATTGCCTTGTGTTGAAAAGTGCTATATAAATAAACTTGCCTTGCCTTTAAGTAAAGTTCTTGTGTGGTTATCACATTACTCTTCGATTTGGTGCTACTGTAACATCGGATGATGGTTGTCTTGTCGAGCCATCTGAAAGAGGATGGAAAACAATAGGTGTCTCCAATAAAGATAACAATCAGTTGATGCATGGGTCTGTCACTGGGGAAAGATCGGCATGCTTCAGTTACCATGAGTCAGGAATGTCACATACCTAACATCGGATGATGGTTGTCTTGTCGAGCCATCTGAAAGAGGATGGAAAACAATAGGTGTCTCCAATAAAGATAACAATCAGTTGATGCATGGGTCTGTCACTGGGGAACGATCGGCATGCTTCAGTTACCATGAGTCAGGAATGTCACATACCTAACAGACGTAGCAAAATCATTTACAAAGACGCAAACTCATAAGAAATCCTCTTTTTTTTATTGCAGATACAGTACATGCCATTACAGCAACTACATCTGGCCCACCTTTAATTGAAATGCCAATACTCGCAACAGAAACCTGAAGATTAAATTACTGCACAACTTCTGCAAAGTTTAGCTTCATCTCAAATGAATGGCACATGTCTGCAGATTTTTATAAACATTTACAAGATTAAATAGCATTTTATTTTTACATTATAGTAATTAAATCAGTGCAAAAATAACTAAAGTTTGACAAAAAACCTTTTGATGTGTGATTGTTTAAAAGCGACTTCCTTGCAGTCATTTTGTAGTTTCTTTTTTAATGACATCTGTCATTTCAGGAACCTTAATTCCCCCACTGACTGATTAATGTTCACTCTGCTTTGAACATTGCTATAAAATATGATTGCGTTAGTGCTTTTATGAGTCCACATCTCTGTTTGCAGAACTGTTGCAATAACATAGCCAAGCCTACTATCAGCTCAAATGTCTCCATGTACAGTATATGCACAAGATAAAAAGTACTTTCAGTCTTTTTGTGTGGCCTGTTTTACTGCCCAAACACGGGGTGGATGAGTAAAGCTTAAGGGAGTTTCTGTGTGGAATTTCTATGCTTTGTCCTATAGGCTCCATGTAATTGAATACTTTCTCATCGAAAAGGAGGGGGTGAAGTTCTATAGCAGGATGGAGGGAGGAGGCTAAATGTATTGTCATGGGTCACCTTTATGTTCCTAAGAGGTCGAGTATTTACAATAACTCAGGTCTTATGCTAGAAGAGAAGAAAGAGAAGGACTCAAAAGAAAAGAAAACATTTGATCTACCGGACGATGGGAATGTGCTGAAACCGCATTATTAGGTCTTTCAAGATTACTGTGGTCAATGTTTTAAAGCCAACATTCTTTAATTGTTCCTGCTAGAAAAATTATAAATAATGTAACAGTATTTTTCTGTTTACTAGATTAACTGCACCACTGTTTAAATAGATGTTGGTTATAAGCTGTCATTTACAAAATAACACTTAAGTGCTTCTTATGCAAACTAGATATATTTACAATCAATAAATGGAGATTGTGAGGGTAGACTTGCTGTTTCCCTCAAATTATTGAAGACATAGACACCTCAAAATTCACTATAAAAAGCTAGAAGCCTTCTTTATTAGGCCTTAGAAATGCAAACCAACCCTAATATAACTCCTTTAGGATAAATCGTGGTTCCACAAGCAGCAAATTCATATCAAATATCAACCACCAATGTCATTGATTGGCTTTATGTACCCCAGAAACATTTTTATTTATTGATATAAAAAAGAATTCACAGGGCTCTATGGAATAAGTTATTCAACATAGGGCAGGTATTTATGTAATCTGAAACCAGCTTGTGGGTTTTAATGTACTGTGAGTGTAAAGAGCCTTTATGTTCCCTTAATGGAACAAGGGAAGCAGGACAAAAACAGCCTGCAGCAACTTGCAAAAAATGACAGCTCTGCTTTCTATTTTCTACCAAATTCATGAATTATCAATACAGCAGAGATCAAGAGGAGCCAGCTGCTTCTGAGAAATGATGAGGATCCCTTTAAGTCGCAGCTGCACTCCTTTGGGATGCGAGGAGTGGAGGTTACAGGCGGAGCTGGACATCTGAGCCAGTCCACAGCGATGGATTTAGACATGACGACTTCTTGGTTCAGTCCTCCTTTCTTCAGCACCCAGTAGAGGTTGTTCTTGAAGAAGTAGGCATCTCCTGAAGAGCAGTATGTGTGAATCTCTTTCTTCTATCAGACATTAAAATACAGCATCAGCCTGCATTTAAATGTATCGTGGTCAAAAACACTGCAAGGCTGCTTTAAAGAAACAAAATCTTCAGCCTAATTGTAATTAAACTAATAGCCTTTACTACTACCAGCACCTTAATAAAGGTCCTCTGTGCCTTTGTTTATTTATGTATCACTGGTGCCAGAAACTCATCACATATTTATGTTTCTGAACTGTGTTACCTTCTCCCCAGCTGATGATGTCATCCATGTGAGGCGGCACTCCCCCCCAGAGGCTGTTGTTCCGGGGGTAGCCCTGCTCCGGCTGCATGGTCCCCTTTTGGTCCTTGGGACTCTCGTCAAACCTCCAAAACTCCCCGTCGCTGAACAGGTAGGTCTTGCCGTTGTGGGCCCAGATGAAGGCTGCGTCCACCCGCTCCACCGCCCCCCCACTCTTAGTCTTCATGCCCCAATCGGAGAGGGGCCTCGGGTAGCCGCTCTGGGCCAGAGTGTCCCTGAAGACCCAGTACTGAGGTCCTGGATAGAAGGAGGGAAGTGTGAGAAGTTAAAAGTCTTAAAAGTCTTCTTTTTTTTAAAAAAAGATGGTTGGTATGTGTTTAAGAGTCTTGGTTTTAAAGGTCCCCAATTATACTGTTTTTTATCAATATATTATAGATCTCAGATAAATACAAAACATGTCTCTGAAGTGTTTGGCTCGTAATACCAAACAGATCATTGTAGCATCCCATAATCCCCTCTGTTTCAGCCCTGTTTCAAAAGTGCTGATTCTCTGTTTGTTACTTCAGATGAAAATAAGGAGCCCCTCCCCACGCCCCTCTGAGAGATACACAATTTAAAAAAAATTACACAATGGTGATCAGGTGATAAGGTGGGGGGGGGGGGTGTTACCTTGGTTAGTTATTGGCTAATGGTTACACAAGACAAAACAACTTTATGACATCATAAAGTGGACAACATTTGATCAGCTCATTTTCAGACAGGTTTTTAAATAGATCAGGACAAAAAGAGAGCAATCTTTTTTCCTGAAACTTTCAGAATCTCTTTACACAGATATAAAAGACGTGAAAAAGTGGATTTTGCATCATAGGTGACCTTTAATATAATTGGTTTATTAAAGATCTGAAGTCCCGAGGTGCAAGAAAGAAAAACAATCTTGTGTTCTATTTTCTAAGTCAGACATAGTTTGTTTTTGGATTATTATTTTAAATGACTTTTTTCATATCTTTGAAACAAAAAATTAAACAGTCTTTGTTGTAATTCAGATTCAGGCCACAAGAGGCTGAAGTGCAACACTACCCATTCACACTCCAAGTATGCAGAGAATTGCCAATTTCTCTAGGGAAGCTAACATTCACACACCCTTTGCCAAGTTCCTGTTTGTACTGCAGAAATCATGCCAACATTGTTCTACCTTCCAAGTAAGAGCAAATATAGCCGTGGGAATAATCAACCGTGTTCACACCTCTGACTCAATAACGCCATTGCCAAAATTAGAATCACTAAAGCCAAACGTAACCACAAGATGTAGTTTCTCACCAATGAAGAAGATGATGCTGCTGTCGCTCTTCCTCTCGTACACGGCGTCCACCTTGTTTGTTCCCGGCGGGAGGCCAATCCAGAAGTTTCCGATCAGAGCCGGATTGAGGGACACCAAAGACCCGTCTCGCTTAGTCCTCCAGAAGCGGTTACCTTTCCAGGAAAGAGAGTAAACACGACACATGTAACTGTATATTCAAACACACTAAATGTACAAAACTAAAACACCTCTCAACCGTGAGTAAGTGTTTCTTGAATCATCAATGTAGACATGATTTGGGAGATTTTTAAGTACATTTCTATCTTGGGAAATTTCTATTTTGTTCATTTGCGATTGTTTCTTCTTACCTTTAAAAAAGAAGACCTCTCCCCTGATATTTGCGACTGCGTCAAAGCCTCCCTCACAGCGCTCTTTGAATAAGGGGTCAGAACTGGGACAGAAAAAGTCAAAAACTCCAATCAAAATATATTTCACAGGATGTAGTTTGATTTAAAACAAATATACTAGAGTGTGCAACAGGACCAAACACAGTGAGGATTGATCAGAAGGCTTTTATCTGCATCCCCTGGTTTTTAAGGAATCATCCACGAGTAAACTGATGGGATATTCAAAGCCTAAGTGCTTATTGTTTTGATGATTGTACATTAATTTTCATTGTTTCCTGTGATTTTACTCACGGCCGTGTTGGTCTTGGAGGAGATGGACTGGGCAGGCGTGGGAGGTCAGGATCAACACCTCCTGGTGGTCCGCCATCACTCACACCTACACCACAACAGTGACAGAAGACAACATTGAAGAGGCGCTGAAGGACTGATGACAGCACCACAACAATTGTAAAGCAAATCAGGGAAGAAACACACACAGAATGCTTTTGTTTTTAGGCACGGAAGGAAACTGTTGAAATCTGCTTTTTGTGAGTACACCTTTGCACACATAACCACACTGATAAACGGTCAGATAGCAGTTTATGTCCTCTTGATAGAGGTTTTAATAGACTTCTCTATCCTTTGTGGGCTGTCTTTTCAAGCTACATTGCAAAATCAACATTTGTGATCTTTCTTAAATTTGAACTTATAATACAAGCATTCCGAATCCTCACATAAAGAAAAAAGTCGTTCAGGGTAGGGGTGGGCGATATGACGATATATATCGTCGTGACGATATTAGGTCTCCACGATATGCTTTTTCAGAGATATCGTATCTATCGTGATAAAAAAATAAAATAAACTCATGTGAAAGACATGCTCTAAAGCTGTCTAGTCAGGATTCAGACAGTATTGCACTTCATTTATTGTCTTGGTTGATTCTGTTGGCTTATATTTTATTTTATCAATAAGGTATTTAGTTTTTCCCTTCAGTTATGCTAAAGTCTTTTATTGCACTTCCAGTCTAAAGTTTACATTTTAATTGTTTGGCACTGACTTTTCCTCATTGATGTTTTATGTTTTACTTAGTTATGTTTTACCCTCCTTTTCATGTTTATTGATGTTCACTGCTAGTGCTACCTCAGAAAGTTCATTTTGATACTGAGAAACTGCCTTGAAACCATATCAAAATGTTGAATTGTTCATTCAGGTATTCATTTCAGAAATAAAACCAGCTTGAAATGCTATTGGTCTGTTACTCCTTTTTGTTTTAGTTTCCGTTACCTTGTAGGTGCTTGTTCTGTTAAGTAACTTGAAAAATAAACATAATAACCGACATGAAAAAATATCGTGATATATATTGTCTATCGTGATACTGCTTGAAAGATATCGTGATAATATATTTTTCAATATCGCCCACCCCTAGTTCAGGGCCACTTCCACATTCTCGGAGGAAATGACCACAAACCATTAATGTTCTTTTTTACATGGAAAGGAAGCATTTCATACTACACTGAATCAAGTGAACATTCTGGTTCCCGGATGAAACCCCCAAAGGGAACTCAGTAAGGGTTGCAATTAAATGTGTTTGATATAATGATGCCAGAAGATTAGAAGCCTATACTGACTTTAGAGATCCCCTGACTACCTGCAAAACTAATAACAATCAGCTTCAGCTTTTCTTTGTTTTGTGTGCAGGCAAATGTTTCACAGAAAACAAACCGGTATTAGAGCAAGGAATAAGAGAACACATTTGGAAGGGAAGTCAAAACTCAAAGTCAAACTTTATGTATTAGTGTCATGCATAGGGAAAATGAAATCAAAGATGGATAATAAAAAATTTCAGGAGACAACAGATGAAATGTCAAGAATGAAGCTAAAACAACATTTCATGATCAAAGTCAAACTTTTGAGAAAAATCTAACGACTAGTGTCAGCACACAATCCGAAATTTCAACTTTTTTCATAATGAAAAAATAAAAATGCAAATGTGATTTATTGTCCTATTGGCACTTATATTGTCCCATTCGAACAGACATGAAACCACCATCAGCGCACACTGTAGGCAGGATTCAACAAATATTACAGACACACGTTGTAGTGAGTCAAACTGGTCACTGACCATAGATCTGCTGGATGGCCAACTTGTCGTCTATAGCCAGCTGGAAGTTGGCAACGTCTCCCACAGCGCCCTGGTAGTACGGCCTCATGATGGACGGGTCAGAGGACGAGTGGGACAGGCCCAGCGCATGGCCGAACTCGTGCACTGCGACCGTGAACAAGTCTGTGCTGCCGCTGTCACCTGAGGAAGTGTGAAGAAACCATCACTACCTTCATGTAAACCAGGGGTTTCCAAACTTTTTCACGAGGGCCATATACAGAAAAATATACGAAGGGCTGGACCACTACCTAGAGGGGAGGTATATTTCCTCATAAGTTAAGTTATAAGTTGGGAAAATCAATCCAATAAATTATTATTGATACTTGAAAATGAGGTAAGAAAAAAACAGCCTCCATCACAGCTCTCCAGAGGGTTTCAATTATTTTGTTAGCAGCTCATTCCTTAAAACAGAAGCCTCAGATTGCTTATAATAAGGGGACATATGAAGCTTGTTATGTGTTATTGGGCTTTTTTCTTATCAACTAAGATTTGTTAGAAGATGTTCCCAACTTGAATTGACTGAATTTGTTTGAAAAGTGGGCTTATTAACACATGAATACTGTGTAACATATTTTAACATATATATGTAATAAGTACAATATAAGACCAGCACAAGTTCCATTTGTGGGCTGTATGACATTATACTTTTTTTAATTAGCTGAGGGCCGATTCAAAATGGCCCCCGGGCCCTAGTTTGGTCACCCCTGATGTAAACCAATAGATTACAGTGTACAGACTGTCATCTAAAAGCTCTTCTATAGCCATAAACCCATTCATGATTTCAGTCAGTAAATACCTCGATAGCTCCAGATCTCATCATCATCAAAGTGTGTGTCACCCGCCACTGCATCCCTGCTGGGGAAGAAGGCGTGGGCCAGGGTACCACCCTGCCCGTCAAAAGGGTACCCGTCGTCGTGGAGCATGCGGGCAAAAGTCACTCTGATGTCCCCTTCAGTCGCCACCCCCCCGCTGTCACTCCGCAGCTGACGGAAGTTCAGGGGGGCCGCGTCGCTCCAGGCTTTGAAGGCTCGAGTCAGGAGGCTGTCGACCAGACGTCCCGAGTCACCCGACAGGCCGGGTGAGCGGGAGGGCGACGGGTAGCTGTGGACACTGCAGACCAGAGGACATTTTGTATTGGAGCAAATATGGAGTGTGTTATTTTTTTACTTTAACTTACTATAGTTTGTGAGATCTTAGTTTTGCCCCTTTCATTTGTGTTCAAAGTTTATTGTAGCTGTTACAATTTCATTCTTTTACTGCTTCGCAAACAGTAAAGAAATACAATTTTCATAATTATTGTTTTAATCTTATTTATTTTTGATGCTTTTACACTTAAATGGACATCAAAATGTCCATGGATATGTATGGTTTGTGATACTTTTGTTTTTCTCTTTTAATTTGTTTTCAAAGTTTATTGTAGGTGAGTTTTTCAGAGTTACAATTTAATTATTTTACTGCTTGACAAAAAGTTAAAAAATAAAATGTTCTGGCAATTTTTATAGTTATTGATGTCTGTATATATGTTAACAGTTTCCATGATTAAATTGTGGATGTTTTATTATATAAAATTCTTAATTTAGTTAATTCTTGTTATCCTTGTGTTAGCTCTTTGTCTTTGTATTTCTTTTGCTGCTTTTGTGCCTGAATTTCCCCATGGGATCAATAAAGGTGTATCTTATTTGATCGGGTTGTCCATCTGTACATCCGTCCCATTCTTTTGAACACGATATCTCAACAACACCTTAGGCCTAGGGGATTTCTTCAAATTTGACACAAGAGGATGAACTCATAAGAATGTCAAGGTCAAAAGTCAAGGTCACTGTGACTTTACAAAACACGTTTTTGGCCTTAACTCAGGGATGTATTCGCTGAGCTGTTTAACCAGACATGTATGTACACTGCTGGTAGCCTGGATGACTCCTTCTGTAAACATATCCAATATAAACACCAAAACAAACAAACTACAGTCTTTGTAGCCATAGCCCTAAAACAGCTATCAGCACATCAGTCAGCTGAACTCTTGAACCTGGTGGTATGTTACTTTTGTTTTCATTAACGTGAACACTGTAGTTCATTTCTAATCCTCCCTTAAAAGGAACGTCCTGTTGCTGTAAACTTTTTACTCAATTGAAATAAGTCTCCACTTTAGACTGAATTAAAGGGCCCAGCTGTTTTAGGAAATTACCAAACTAAAATGTTTACATCTTTAGTAGAAACCAATTGACTTGAAGAAGGAAAGTCTGAGAGAATTTAGGGATGGACTATAATGGCACTTTTTAAACACCACAGTAAACTAGAGAATAACCCCAGCCTTGCTTATAAATCCTTTGTATGGACTTTTGTATCACATTGTGTTTCTTTACGTTTTTATTTATCTTTGCCATTTATTAAAAACCAATCAATAAGGTTGTGAGACAGTAAACAGTAGTATACACTTTCCCAAAAGCCTTCCTTCCTCTACGGACATAACTTAAATCCTAACATAGTGGGCTAACAACTTTTGGTATGATTTAAATTTGGTTTGGCATCCATAATGACGGCTGTAACCTTTTTTTTAGAAATATGAAAATAACTCTAATGCAATTGTGTGTGTGAGTGTGACACATAGCTCTGTGACTCATACAGGGATGGTGTAAAGCCACCATAACAACATGACAGGAAACACACCTCCATGTGAGGTCTGTCTTGTGCCACTTAAGGCCTGACAGCGCGTATCTTTTCCTCCTCCTCCTCAGCCTGTCCTCATTACCAATGATATCAGGAAGAGAGCATCGAGGCGTGGACATGAGTTTAAGTGTTTCATTGTCTGGAAGAGAAGTTGATCACATATTGCTGAAACTCAAGATTACAGGAAGTTTGAGACCTCATGTGACATCATATCTGTGAAATCTCATATGCTTGATATGTTGTGTTTATAGATTTATGGTGAGGCGTTGTTACCGAGCACCCCAGTTTCCTGGACCCCGCCGAATCTCTGCATGACACGAATGGCTTTCTCCAGCCCCTCTTTGGTCTGCATTCTACTTGTGCGAGGGTCCGGAGGAGGAAGGTAGCCATACCTGCTCAACCAATCCTGCACAGAAAACAAGAAACCATGAGGAAATGTGGCAATCTGTGTTTTCTCATGAAGCACAGGATGATGTAGCATGAAAACAACACGGTTATTTATGTTTGCGGTGAATTATGTCTTAAATTATTGCACCCCACACCTAAGTATAGCAACAATATCGCTCAGTTTAGTTTCCTACATGACTTCAAGATAACTGGCAAAAGCTGATGTCATGGAGGGTATTTGTTCCCATACATCAGACCCAGCACAAAGCAGTGTGCCAGCCTTTTTTTACTCATTCATATTATATAGCCCTGTCTGTTGAGTGAGCTGCTTGAATGCATAAAGGAAGCCTATAATTTTCACAAGGCAAGTTGTATGAGAACGGTCTGCAGGTGAAATAAAATGATGAATCTGGTGTGATTTATTTTTTATTGTAAGCATGTATCTCTATCAGAGGAAGCGTAATCTGTCTTATGAAAGTGATTTCGAAACCTGCCCTTCTTCCTGCCTTGCCTCCACCCTTTTACCGTTGTTGCAGTTGAAAGGAAAAGGTGTTGGCCAATTCATCAACAGTTGTTTTCAGTGGGTTTTGCAAAAAGTGTCCTCCTCAAGTACCATGTTGTAAAAAAAAAAATGGGTGGGGGGCAAACGCAGTAACCACTCCGCCAACGCCACAGTCACCCCCGTCTGCGGGCCGGATGAGAATGTCTGGCGGGCCGGATGTGGCCCGCGGGCCGCCAGTTGGTGGTCACTGTTCTACTAGATCAGGGGTCTGCAACCTTTTGGACCAAAAGAGCCATTTTGTCCCCTTTTCCACCAATGTTTTTTGTCTGGAGCCGAAAAACATATTTGATAGCTTGATAGCTTATAAAGTTGTATATATTGTTACATCGTAGACAAAAACTACAGATTTTTTGCATTTATTATTTATTACATTATAGAAAACTGTGTACCTCTAATAATAAAAAAATAACTCTTATAAGGAGAATAAAAAAACAATACACAGGCCTACTTAAAAATAAATCAACACAGCACTTGGGGAGTCCTCTGCACATTTTAAGAAAATTAATATAATTAAAATGGGCCCACTTTGAAATAAATAAAACATATAGCTGCACCCTAAAAATAGTTAACTGATTGAATTATGACTGAAGATCGTCAGCTCTTCCATGTTTTTCCTCCAATACGTAAAGGCTGCAGCACCTTTGGCAACTTCTCTCCACATATCAAACATACCGGTAAGCCAGCATCGTTTGCTGTGAAAGCATATAACTCTAACCACGCAAAATTAAACCCTCTGTGTTCCTCCGATACTTTTATTTTCTTTGATTTATCCATAGTTCGCTCATCGACCCGGGGGTCAGGTTATTCAATTAAAACCGTTTTTAGGTGGTTAGGTCATTTTAACAAGCTATATGATTTCACTAGTACGACTTTTGCCCTGCATGCGATGCTCATGCCTCTGCAACCCTTAACAACAGCAGTATCATACAGGATGCAACCTGGAAATATGTTTAAGTCACAGAAGTGAAACTTTGTTCCCACCACGCACACACTGACGTTTATTTTGGTAGTCGGCCAAATAAGCAGAATTCATGTTGTTTTTGAGGAAGTTTCCACAGAGCTGGACATAGGAAGACCTCTTTTTTTTTTTAAGTAGTTGACCTTTATTCTTTGAAATATTGTGCAACTGTATTTTCTTGCATTAAAATGTTCATACATCAGAGAAACATGAAAGCCGCTACGGGGTTGCACAAGGGAGCTGTTTAGGTCCATTACTCTTTTCTCTCTATATGTTACCGCTCGGCGACATCATCAGAGAGTATGGTATAGATTTCCACAGCTATGCGGATGATACACAATTGTACATATCCGCTGAACCAAATGACCATAAACTCCATTACCAACTGCCTGACAGCAAAAAACAAATGGATGAACGATAACTTTCTTAAATTGAATGAGGACAAAACTGAAGTCCTACTTGTTGGCCCCAAATCAAAAAGAGAGATGCTAACAAATAATCTAGGAAATTTAACCACTTGGATTAAACCGGAGGTGACAAGTCTCGGTGTCATCCTGGACTCAGATTTGAACTTCAACGCCCATTTAAACAAAGTGACCAAAATAGCTTTCTTTCATCTCAGAAACATAGTGAAGGTAAGACCATTGATAAATCAAAATGATGCAGAGAAGCTAATTCATGCTTTTATATCTCGCCGACTAGACTACTACAATGCACTATTCACTGGTCTCCCCTGTGAGTATTATTATTATACTCGTAAAATTGTGAAATAATGATCACTTAAGCTTAAGTTTAAGATATTTCTTCCAGACCTACATTTTTTCTTATTAAAGAAAATGGAATAAATGCACAACAAAATACTAATCTGATGCTTTTCCTTTATGTGTTTTATTAACCTCTGAGGAGTCATATGGATTTCGCCTTATGTTCACCAGCCACTAGCCTCTTTGCATTAAGTCATTTTCTATTTATGACTTCCTGCTTCTCATATAGAGATGAATATGTGTATGATAGAAAGATATGCCTGACATGAAAGCTGCAAATGGTGTAAACTAATCCACAATTGGTATGTAAATAATAGTTTTTAAAATTGAATGATTAAAAAAAAAAATAATGCTTTTTTGGCACACAAATAATATAATCTGCAAAGTGAAACAATGACCAATCACACATAATAATTACCCTGAGAAAAAACAAGCCTATGATATAGAAATATATGTTCCTCTAATAGTGATAGTAAATATAACCTCCAATCCCAAAACAATAATGATCATCCTCGCTCAAAATACAAAGTTTTAAAACAGTTTAATGTGTGGAATTCACTCACCACTGCTCTGTACTGCTGCAGGACAGCTGATGTGATTCCCGTTAGGGTCGACATCATCCACAACAGAAGACCCAACTCCATTCCGGTCACTGCGAAAACACGCTCCATTATTATCAAAACAAGTTGGTGTAAACAGAGGACACATTTCTCCACTATAACTGACCCAGTTTCATCCAAATCCAAACTATAACAAAAGCGTGTGGGCACTGAAGCAAAGCTCACCGTGTTTCTTCTCCTCAGTCTCTCCGGGGACTAGGCAGGGCGCATCGATTAGAAACTCTCTCAGCCGCGAGGCGTTATCCGAGGCTCTCATATCCGCCCACCACGTGCATCATACAGATGTTTGGCGCGTGTTGCCTCAGGTACAGGTGAGAAGATGCGATCATTATGTACTTCTCCATCTGTAATACTTTTCAATGTCCAAATAAAAATACATTTTGACAGAATTTGGCCTGATTCCACTTGAACACTGCAGTGTGTAACAGGCTCAGTTCCACTCATGTCAGATCATCATGCGTTTTTAAGCTTCTGTTATGAAACCTTGAATCTGAAATGTGTTACATCCAGGCCCGGTTCCAGAACAAAATGACTCAGGGTCATACTTGCCAACCCTCCCGATTTTCGCGGGAGACTCCCGATTTCATTGCCCTCTCCCGGTTTCCTCCTGGGGTCATATTTCTCCCGCATTTCTCCCGATTTCTGACAAAATCAGATTTACTCAGGACTGTTTGCACTCAGACTTTAATACAGCTACACCATTGTTTGGTTTCCGTCTCTTTAGTAGCGCGTGCAACTGAAAGTCTGAGCCGATAGTCACAGAAAACAGAACAAGAATCGACAACTATACCCTCTGCTCACTCCTTTCCTGAAAAATACAGGTCCAGCCTGCTCCATCAATGATGGTGCTACAGGCTGCAAGACAGTGCACTTACAACTACAATAAGCATGTGTAGATGTTAATCTAATACAGCTCCGGCGATCCACTAACACCACCCCCCCCCCCCCCCCCCCCCCCCCCCCCCCCGTGGTGGTTTTGAAATGCTCCCGATTTCTGAGGTCTCAAAGTTGGCAAGTATGCTCAGGGTGCATCTGAGATTAGAGAGGGTACAGTGGTAAAGTGCTATTTTTCTAAGTGGGGAGTGGCCCTCACCTCCTCTATGAGGGTCCTCACCTCCCCTAGGGGGGTCCGGGAAGACTTTTTTTTTAATATTGAAGTTAAAAGCAATCTGGTGCACTTTGAGAGCAACATTAAGAGATCTATGGATCTATGTGCTCTTTGCTTGATTCATGCCTTCCCAGTCCCTTATCACGTACAAGAGCATGGCACCAGTTGTTGTAGCCAGTTTTGGTGAAGGAATCTGACTTACTTGAACCGAAATGTCTACATGCATAGCAGAAGATGGCATTCTTTTTACATAAATATTCCTGCCAATCTCTGTTTTGAAACCATGAGCTGCAAAATGAGCGCCTTACCCCACTGTACAGGCGAGTTGGGTACTTTTTTAAATATACCTGGGCAGGCTCTGTTTTGCCGAGGTCCTCTGGCACTTGTGGGCCGCTGAGGGGTGGCGGTGTTTGGGGCAACAAAGACGGCTGCGGCTGGCGAGTCGGGCGTTGTCCACGACAGTGGCCGCGGGTAACGTAATGTCCCCATGATCTGAGTTATTACCTGCAGTAGATGCAGTGTTACTGCTGGCGACAAGGGCTGGTTGTTTTAACCATTTTCTGATGTCCATCACTGACTGCTGTGTAAGCACCTTGCAGATGATGAACGCGTAGCGGCACAGTTCACGCACACCTGACATAATAACGTTACTTACCGTTTAAATTGACCAAATAAATGCAGCAGACAATGTTATTTAACCACAATTACAATTTATCTTATTTTTCAAATGAGGGTGCATAACGACTCAACTGAGGGTGCAATGCATCCTTATGCACCCCCGTAGAACCGGGCCTGCACTTCCCTGTTTTGAACATCTGTCTGATCTTTTTAGACCTTGGATTTAATTACTGGCCCTTTTTAATTGTTCTTTTTAGTTTAGGTCCAACACGACAGAACAGTGTTGAGACTATAGGAAACACAATGTTGGAACCCTGAAAAATACCAAAGGACCGACAAAGAAAGTAAGGTGAGGTACAGAACATGACATGATTCATATACCAAGAATATCTGTTAAGATATGGCAAACAAGTTTATAGGATGGGTTAAATGCAGAATCATTTTAACAAAAGACGATTTGAGGATTTTTCAAAATACTAGATATAATTGTGCATGAAGAAGCTTAGGTCAGACAATATTAAAATGAAATCATATTAAATGTATATTTTGAAGATGCGAGGAAAAATAATAAGCCCAAATTAGCTTGTACCAAACATTGGTGTTTGAATTCCATGAAATAAATAATAATAATTTAATAATTAAAATCATGTTTTAAAATATTTTTTGAAATAGTCATCGTTGCAAAAATGTATATTTAATTGCATAAATATTTTTATTTTCGATGTAGGAATGAAAATAAATGTGTGTACAACAATATCACTCCTATTTTGAAAACAATTGGTTTGGTATGAAGCATGCAAGACATTAATGTCGTTTTCATTTTCAACTATGTTTCCTGTGTTATACCACAGTAAGTACTTAAAATACATTTGGTGGAAATTCATGACGCTGCATTAGGCACCGGCATCTCACATCTCATCTTGGACTCCCATTATGTTCATGCATACCAGTTCTCTCTGCAGAGCACCACTGGTATCATCTTTCTCTCCCCTCCCCCCTTCCTCTTCTCCCATCTTTAAATTCTGTCCATCCTCCAGGGCCCAAGTGAGCCATACCATTAGAACAAATGCTGCGCTGCTAATGGTTGACCAGCTGCCGCCACGTCCACTGCACGATTATACTATTGACTCTTTAAAGGGATGTGGGTAATGTTTAAGTGTTGGATAATCTCACTTCACCACACTGACTCTCAGGTGTCCAGCATTTCTAAACCTATAAAAAGTACTTTTGTAAGCTTTAATCATAATGACTAATATTCCTTCTAATATCTTTATCCTGAACAAATAACATGTTAACCCAGTAATGACTGTTTTTGGCCACTTGTGGGCAGCAGAAACAAGTTGTATAAGCAACACTGACATACAATCTCCTTTTTCGATAAGTTATCAAATCCAAATTATCTGTCACATTATATTAAATGTACCTCTTTATATACATGATTAATGGTGATAAAATAAGAAGCTCAAATGCCAAACATCACAATGTTTAAATCTTGAACCACACACGAGAAATAAGGACCTTTCATTACACACAGATTTATTTTCATTAAAGGGATCCAAGGCCTTCACAAAAGGGTTGACTCTTGGTAGCTATACAGAACTAACACAACACACAACGACAACAGAAACAACACAGAGGACTTGTGTGAACGAGTGAAAAGACAAATAAATAAGAGTTAAAGTAGACATTTCATATGAGATTTAAACTGAGATGCATCAACAAAACCAATAGTCAGAGGAAAGTGAGCAGAGGTTAAAACTCTGCAATGTACAGTAACGCTTTTTTACAATACTCGATTTATTTCTGCAAGTAGCTGATTGTCTATAGCGGCTTATTTTTGGTCATGCACAGTTAACAATGTCATAACGATTGTATTGACAGTGTTGCATTAATATCACAGTTTTCATATTATTATTTAATTTCCTCTACCTCCAGCATTGATTGTCAGTCTCTGCAGTGTTTGCATTTGGTGGTTCGAAGGCAGCCTCTTTGCAATGATGCTTGATTGTCACTGGCTAATGGATATGGGTCATAAGTGATGTACTAAAAAGTCCCTGCCACTTACGTACAAGTTAAATATGTAATGGAATTGCTTGTTTCTTTTAGATACATCTGACGTAAAGTCCTAATATATATACTGTTTATATAAAACAAGAGAAAACCTAATTGCTGTACTGTATTTTTGGCAAAGTCATCTGTGACACATATCCAGCCTTGTATCAGTCGATATTTGATCAAATAATGATGCTGTTTCTGTGCTTTTGAGGATGATTTGAGTCCAAGACATGCTACATTCCTCCCTCCAATAACATCTGACAATATTCCACAGTTATCTGTACATAAATATGCAGTTTCAGTCTTAGTGTAATGTAGCTGGCAGGGTAGGCGGGATGTCTTTTTTTGTAATGTTTTAGTAAAAGTGATTGCCATAAGCAAGTCTAAAATCTTCACAGTAGCCTCAAATAGCTTATGCTTAGGGAACAAGCTGCTCTCACAATGTCATTGAGTTGCTCAAAAAACAACAAACTGTGGTTACACTTCACAATACAGACATCTGCTGGCATTTACTTAGTACCATTGAATCCCCTATTAGAAGAATTTCTGCGTGGTAGAAGTAAAACCATAACCCTTTCACTTGCTCAGTATGTAAGAGCAAAAACCCTTCTTTTTTTAGCTATATTTAAGTTTATCTTAATGGGCTGAGAGCTGGTAATGTTAGGTCGCCGACTACGGATAAAAGTGGTTTAAACGTAAGTAACAACATTTTCAATTTTCAGAGCTTTCAACCACAACTCACAGTCAGGGGAGCTGCCAAGGATTTTGGGCCCCATGAAAAGATATCACATTGGTTACTTTTTTTTTTCTTAATATTCTAAAATAGTTTGGGCCCCTGTCAGTCATGGGCCCTTAGAATCGTCCTCACTTTTCACCCCCCTGCTCACAGTATTAAGAGGACAGACTCGTTTTCAGTCGTATATCCTTTGGGGAAAATACAGTAATGCCTTTTTTTCTTATTTTTTTTAGATCATGAAACTCGAAATTTAAGCCAGAATATTCTACACAATAAAATATGTTAAAAAATATGTTATTCTCAACTATCAGGTAATAAAAAGCACTGTTGCACCTCCACAGACAGTGTAACCTCAACCCTTTTATAAACCTCATCCTAATCCTGGCTCTATTATAATCCAAACACACCTCAAACTGATCCTATTTCTAATCCTGATCACAGCCCTACCATCAATTTACTATCCAAACAACCTGATAATACTAAGCAGATACCAGAATGACCAGAGTACTGTCAAGTGCAACCAAAGCTGCTCTTGACTGAATTTGTAAACATATAATGCATTTCGGGCTCTGCAACTCATCATATATTTCAGTCCTGTGCGTCCTGATAACCCGTGTGTCCCCCATATTGTTTTCTTGACACTTATTTTTGTTACATGCCCGTTTTTTCGATCGTTCTTCTTTCGTTTGCCGGCTGGCAGCGATTGTCTGTAGTTCACTGTAACCTGGCCCAGTACTGACCCAGGTTGTGACTCATGGTCTGCTGGTCGGCTCCTGGGACCTGGACCGGCACTGAAACGCCGGGCGATATGAGCCCTGGATGGAGAACAGAAGGAGATTTATATATTGTGAATTTCAGTAGGTGAGATATCAGAATCAGAATCAGAATACCCTTATTAGTCCCACAGAGGGGACATGTACATTGTTACAGCAAAAAAAGGGCCAAAGACAGCTTAAAGGTGGGGTAGGTAATTTTGGAGAAACCAGCTTGAGTGCGCTAGAATTTGAAAATACATTACAGAGCCCCTCCTCCAACACACATGAACGCGCACATGACCAATGAGGGCACGAGATAAGTTTGAGCACAGATGGAAGACTGACAGGCAGGTAGGCCATCCAGTTATTTTAGCCGAGCCGGCTAAAATGATTGGTCGTGCTTTTTACAGTACTACGGCTTCCACAGATGAATTTTTTTTTTTAAATTTGTTATGGATTTTTTGTCAAAGCACTTCAGATATTCATTGCTATCGGGATGTTAAGAGCATTCCATGGAATGTAACAAGAAGTGTATCTCGAGCCGGTTTCTCAAATGTACCTACCCCACCTTTAATGTTACCTAAGAAGCATGCATAAAAAAGTATTACACATTTTACAGAATACACATCCTGTAACAGTTCTGAGGATTTAGCAGCCAGGTATATATTGCACAGTTATTAACGGTGTATATATACAGTATATTGCACATATTGCACATAGTTGGTTGGTATTAAACAACAAGGGGTGTTGTAGATACTATAGTTGTATAGATATATCCCTATGCACCTGTTAAATGAACCCATATCTTCCCCAGAAACACTCACCGGTGTTGGAGTTGGCTGAGGACGGAGTCTGCAGATGAGGGGAGGAATACGCAGAGGAGTCAAAGCTGCGCGGGGTAGAGGGGGACGGAGGCAACATGCAGGAATAAGAGGAGGCCGACTGGGGAGGAATAGACTGAGAGAGGGGGAGAGAAGGAAGGGAAATATGTAGGTTAGATATATAATAAAACAGCAAACTATATAATCTGAGAGAACCAATTTCTAAATGTGTAGAAAGGCAGTTTAAAGCATTGACTGTATTGTCTATGATTGACCACATGGAGGCGCTAGAGTGGTGTTGCATGGTAGGAGAATAGCAGCGGCACATATTCTTTTTTTCTTTGAACTACAATGATTTTAAAATGATTTAACTCTTATGTTCTGCTCTTTGTTTCTACATCAATACGGTGTCATTTTAAACTATTTTATGTAATTGTGTATAGACCCAATTATACACATACCTATTAATTATAATAATAGGTATTCATAAAAAATTCAGAATTACTGAACAAGAGACTCACTAATTAGCCCGATCACTGGAAAAGATGATTTAATGCACACATTTTAAGTCATATTTTCCGTCAAATGTATCAGTGTTTTTAATTAGTTTGACACCTGTGCATGACATTTAAAAAAAAAAAGGAAGTAGAGGGTCGAACATGTGTTTTAAAATGTATAATTAATGAGAAATAAATATGTCTATAAGGCCATGCTTGTGGGATGATAAATGCTGTGATGTTTGTCCCTGCTGGAAAAATATGTCCCAAGCTTTTTTTTCTGGTTTTCGAAATTTATTTTGCAATTGATGATCCCAAAACCCCAATATCTTTAGACCCCTCTGAGTTTTGGTCTATATCAAAGACTGAAGCTTTAAAAAATAGCTTAAGGCTTTGAGATATCTATTTGATAAAATGAAATGGATAAAGAGAGTTTTACAAAGGCAATTTACCAAAAGGAAGTCCTCTTATTTTCAATCTTAGAGAGTACTGGGAGAGGCTAACAATGCTATATTAATGTTACAACGACGGGAGCGCAGAATATTTGAGAGATTGTATAGACACTTTTAAATCAATATTATATTGAAAATCACTGTATACTTCACATAGTTCAAGGTTTGCACGTTTAGGTAATGTTGTACTATTATCAAAAATAATAACAAGATATTTTTTTTAAATAAGTAAAAATGATGGTATCATTTACATTTGAAGTGGTCGTTAGTAAGTAAGTAATATTTATGAGTTACGTTTTAATGCCATTATTGTATTATATATTGTATAAAAGGAGTTCATAATGGGGGTCTGCTCTGTGACGATGCCCTGCTTTCGTAAAGTTTGTAAGGCGCTGATGATGAATGATGAATGATGAAATGTCCAACCTGGACTCCAGATGAGAAAACTGACAAGGAGCTGTAGCTGGGCAGGGACGACTCAGCCTGACTCAACATGGACCCTGGAGAGAGACACACACAGCGAGATGGTGAGCACACACACACACACACACACACACACACACACACACACACACACACACCACACACACACACACACACACACACACACACACACACACACACACACACACACACACACACACACACACACACACACACACACACACACACACACACACACACACCACACACACACACACACACACACACACACACCCACACACACACACACACACACACACACACACACACACACACACACACAACACACACACACACACACACACACACACACACACACACACACACACACACACACACACACACACACACCCACACACACACCACACACACACACACACACACACACACACACACACACACACAACACACACCACACACACACACACACACACACACACACACACACACACACACACACACACACACACACACACACACACACGAGCTTGTGACGGGAACATCTTGCAGTGGAAATATAGATGTGCTCTAATGGTTTGCCTGCCTGCAAATGTCACTCTGATGTTTGTTATTAAGTCACACAGAGCAAATGTGAAGTCTTGTTTTGAATGTAACTGATAACTGTAATTATGACTAGAAATAGAGGGTGGTCTTGCAGGTGTTTACCTGAGCTGCTGCCGTGCTGCTGATGATGATAGACGGACGTGTTGAAGGAAGTGGTCAGAGGGGCTTGGCTCTGTGAACAGGAAGTCACACCCCCTGACCTCCTTTGATTGCGGAGCTTCTCCTCCCTCCTCCATTTAGCTCTTCGGTTTGAGAACCACACCTGTGAATCAAAGAGGTTTCTTAATCGTGATCATCTACATGTATCAACAGGTTGTAATTCAGAGGAATAAAAATCCACTCTCACCTGTATCCTAGCCTCGGGTAGATCAATCTTGTTTGCCAATCTCTCCCTCGCAAAGACATCTGGGTAATGTGTCCTTTCAAACTCTGTGGAAGATATGAACTAATGTCAAGCACAGTGTCCTAATGGAGGATGACAGGATAACTGTGGAGCATCTCGCCGTTCAGTGTTAACATGTTTTTTAAATTCATATGTTGATTTTAAAAGAAAGCACCAGCCTTCAAAGATTTACATTTTTTAATCAGCTATTATTTACTAGATTTCTGCCACATAACACATAAAGAAATGACTGCTTAAGATCAGTGTTGCTAATTATCTTGTCATGGAATACACAAATCCAGGAAGCTAAGATGTACCCTTACAACCATATTTGAAATATTTATCTGTTGCACTTTGTATAAATTATTTATCCTTATGCAACATGCAGAAAGTTCAAATGAAGGATCCAAGTTGAGAAGCTGCCTAAGCACTTTATTTCAAAGTAGGTTGACTAAAATTAGGCTCAAGATCTGTATGCATTATCATTTTTGTTATAATTTACTCTCTAAATGTGGTGTTGTTTCTCATCAGAAGAAGCATTGTGTGTTATTATCTTGTATTCTAAGTAACCGAATAAAACAGACAAAGGGGCTTTAGGAGAGTCAATTCCTGACTCAGTTGTTGTTTAAACAACAAGAGTTTGTATCATTGAGACTTTCTGTATCAGAGGATCATTTCTCAATGTGGCAGTTAATTTAAAGTTGACAAACTGCTGACATTTTGCTGTTGACAAGTAGAGACGAGAATATGCCTCACCCTCTAACTGACAGTCTGAGTCACCCTAATCAACTGTGAAGCTTCAGGTCTGCTAATGGAGACGTCTTTAGAGATCTTACTGTCTGCACTTGTGACGCTTAACATTAGCTAAGCATATCGAATAAATGCCAACGGAGAAAACAAATCAGATTGGTTAAATCTGAAAAAGGCACTTTAAAAAAAAAATGTATTGCTAAAACTATAATTTACATAAATGTTGTAATTAACGGTGGGGTAGGTAAGTTTGAGAAACCGGCTCGAGATACACTTTTTGTTATATTCCATGGAATGCTCTTAACACCCGATAGCAATGAATATCTGAAGTGCTTTGACAAAAAAATCCATGAAAAAATGTCATCTGTGGAAGCCGTGGCGCTGTAAAAAGCACGACCAATCATCTAAGCCGTCCCGGCTAAAGTAACTGGATGGCCTACCTGCCTGTCAGCCTTCCATCTGTGCACAAACTTATCTCGTGCCCTCATTGGTCATGTGCGTGTTTGTGTGTGTTGGAGGAGGGGCTCTGTAAGGAAGTGGCAGATTTTTTCCGGCTGTGTATTTTCAAATTCTAGCACACTCAAGCTGGTTTCTCCAAAATTACCTACCCCACCTTTAAAGGGTTTATACAGTTTAAGGCAAGTTAGATTTAAGACTTATTCAAAGCCACTTAGAGTAAATTTCAGACCTACAAATACAAAAATAAAAATAAATGACTTGGGATCAGGTTAGTATTCAACTAATTATTTAGGGATTTATAAAATGTCAGAAATAATATTCATAAAATCCAACTTCATTGTTTTAGGATTTTAAGTCTTAAAATACTTATGTATGACCAATTAAGGCCTTATTTTCAGATCAATTAAGTCAAAGCCTTCTAAGACTTAAGAAAGATCCGCGGTAACCCTGAAATAATCCAGACTAAAGCTCACACCAGTAACACATGGTTAATAAATCCATATCGCACATGGATTACAACAATTGCTCCATAAATTAAATCCGTCTCACAAATTGTTTTAATTGGCTCGGTTATAATTGGCGTCTGTGTCAACACATGATTGTTATTGTGCCTTGGCCGTGCGCTGAGGTCAGACTACCTCATTAATGTCATTTGCACAGAGTGACCACAGAGATACACTTCCGCTCGGCTGCACAGTGGACATTGCGTCCTGATTTAGCTCAAGGGCCCGCTGAAGCCATATCCAGTCAAGGGTGGCTTTCTGATCCCTCTCAATGAATATCTGGCTACGAGGGCCGGATCTCGCTGCATAATACAACCACAGTAATGATGCATTATAAAAGAACTCAGAAGATTATGGATGATTTGCTTCTGGATGTGATCATGGGTGGCATTGTTTGCTGCCAAAGGGACTGATGAAAATCGTGTCCTACCAAAATATTAACTTGTAATTTCTCGCTGTCAGTTAGCAACAAAGCTGTAAACAAGGTGCACAAACAATAATCATATAACAAAGGTGTTGGCAGGGGGTAAAAGCAGCAGGACAAGCTGCGTCATGACAACACTCATGACCACGGAGGTCAGCGATTGGCTGGAAAGCAGCAAGTGAGCTGTGCGTGCTTGCATGGCCTGACCTTTCTCCAGAGCCTCGATCTGCTCCTGAGTGAAGCTGGTCCTGTTCCTCTGCAGCTTCCTCTTGAGCTGCAGCCTCAGCTGAGACTCCTCGCCCTCGTCCCTCTCCACGGGGACTCCTCCCCCTCGGCCCGTGCCCCCTCCTACCCCCGCCTCCCGCCCCAGGCTGCCCTCTGTGTCCAGCAGACAGCCCTCAGATACTGCCAGAGAGGAAAGTGACAAAAAGGGATGTGGGAGTGTCAAGAAAATTCCTACTTTTTTTTAGTATAACAGAGTGTTTTGAAGCATGCGTTGAACAGGAAGAGGATGAAACAGCCACAAGTGACCACTGCTTTAAATTTGGTTTAAATTGTACGACAATGAACTGATGATCTGTGAGCAGTGACATATGTTTAAGATCTCTTCTCACCTGTGCTGTGTTGCGTCTGAACGCCGGTGGGGTCATGGTACCAGTTGTTAGGCCCACTCCAGTTTGAGCCGCTCTGCAGGTTCAGCATGGTTAACTTCTCATACATACTACGAGTGTCCAAACCACCATGAAGAGAAAATAACGGAGTCCTGTCCTGTGCGTGTCCGCCCCTGTTTACTGTCACCTTTGGCTCCTCTCTCCCTCCTTCGGTACTCCAATTCTTCCGCCTGAAGAAGGAGGGGGGAGTTACGAAGAGAAGAAGAAGAAGAAGAAGAAGGAGGGGTTCATATCGCATGAGTTCACACATGGTCGGCATTGTGGCGAATTAGCCTCATGATGACAGACAGAAATGGAGTTAGTTACATGCACGCTGTCGTTACGTGTGTGTGTTATACATTGGTATGCTAGTATACCGTGGGGAGCAAAGGTACATTAGAACCCACTCTAAAAAGCCCTGACATTTATTATGCTACTTGCTTTTAGCTCTATCTTTGCTGGTAAGCACGAGCTTTCATGCACACACGTATGCATGAAAAGACACTGCATTTGCATGTAGCCAAAAACTGGCATATACACAGACAGCGGCTCCATGAACAAGATCTCCTCCGAAACACTCGAACCAAGCCCATGTTTAACTTTCAGTATAAGACATCAAGGTTCAAGTACGTCCATTGGCATCTTTACCTTCTCAAATAAATATATCTCTGAGTCCGCGATGAATAAAAGCCTCTCTCTGCTTATAATCTCATCTAATTTTCCCTTTTTTGTTCGGAAAATCTATCTTAGAGAGGAATGCAAAGACTTGTCAATACTGGGTAAATCTCAGAAACTACTGCAGCAGCACAATGTCAAAGGTCAAACTTCTTTCAATTGGGTGAAGCAGCCCCGAATGTAATCATCCGTTTGTCAATTAAAACCTAGAAATTCTACTTGAACGGCAAAGTAACTTGTCGTCCATTCCTAAGCCCATTAACAAAGTCCACATTAAATTGAGATCGGCGCCGAACGACACCGCATGAAAACAGCGGAAAGACTCTACATTTTTGCAAACTTACCAAGTGTCCAGGTGAAATGACGCACCGGGTCCTGAGTGTTACTTTCCTCCTCTGTGGACATTTACTCCCCTGTATCCCCTACGTCCCTTGTTCTCCAGATTTGTTGACAATAACTCTGTGTGTGTGTGTGTGTGTGTGTGTGTGTGTGTGTGTGTGTGTGTAAAGGAGAGAGTAGGATAGAGATGGAGAGAGTTAGACAGGGTGAGAGAGAGTGAAAGAGCGAGAGGGGGGGGGCTCTGGAGAGAAATGCGTCTGCGGGCACTCTTGTCCTCCAAGCGATGGAGAGAGAGAGAGAGAGGGAGAGAGAAAGAGGGAGAGAGAGAGGGAGCCACCGAGGGGTGACAAAGTGAGTCAACATCAGTGTCAAGTTTGAACTTAATGCCAGCGAGAGGAGGAGGGGAGGCCGAGAGAGTGGAGCATAAAGCACAGATAATGGAGAGATAGTGGGAGATAAATAGATGATGGAATTCAATTTTAACCATAAATTGCACATAAATAGAGGGTATAATAGGCAGTCAAGTGCACACGTTTTCACACAAACACATGTTCAACCAGACCAGTAACATAATAACAATAAGCTCAATGTTCACACTTGAGGACTAATTTTATTGATCCTAATTTGTTTTAACTTTAATAAAGCTTCGACGTGTTCACATGCATCTACTACTGTGTTTTATTGCAGTGTATTGATTGTAAAATACTGGAGTTGGCAACGGCACACGGAAGCAGACATTTATATATTCAAGGCAAAAATAAAAGATGAACAGGTATCAATGTAGTTATTAGGAGATGATATAAGACTTAAACACACATTTTCATATCTGTTTAGGCTGCTAACGTAACAAAGAGTTCATATATTTAGAGAGATGTTTTCAAAATGATATGTGCCAATGCTACGCAAATTATACATAATTTTTTATTGATTTTTTTATCAGCCTAGGCTTCTGTTATGTCCAACTAAAATGAAGAAGTGTTTGCATTGCAAGTCATTTTTGTTAAAAATATAGGTTCTCTATGAATTAGAAATATATGGCCAGACATTATATAATTAAATAATGCTTTATATTATTTATGTTCCAGTCTATACATTTATCTTAAGGAAAAGATCATGTTACAAGCTGCTGATTTATTTCTTCAGTTTGGTTAACTAAACTATAAAGTATTGAACATTTGACACACTCTTCCTCAAATTGCCCTTATTGGCGATCAGTAGAAAGCCTAAAGAAACTTTATTTAATATAATGATTTTTTTTAAATGCAGCTTAAGATTTGAAAGGTTGTTAATGTTTGGTAATCTTTGTATGAAAAGTTGTTAAAACAATGAATTGATTATTGATAGAATTGCATGTTATGTCCTGTGGATCAACTAGTCGATCGAGACTAATTTGATAGTGTCTGAGCTTATCTTCTTAATCATGTATTTGATATAATGCTCATATGGACTGAGTTACTTAATCCTATAGCGACAGTTGTTTAGGCCTACAGTGCTGCAGAGACGCTACAGATCAAGTTCCCACAGTATATTTTATAACAAAGGGGCTAAAAGATGTGAGCACCTGGGTATTGTTCCCTGACTACAGAGGCATTGTCCTGCTGCTACAGGCCAGTGGGCTCAAAGCTACAGGACAATACACAAAGGCATTGTCTGGCCGAGAGCGGGTTAAAGGAGCACCTCACAGAAACCCTCGGCGATAGACACACAAGGTCTGATGTGAGGCGTGAGTAATGACGCAGGTATGACGGTATGTATGGCCGAGTCAAAGAGCGAGAGCCGAGCAGAACTGGGGTTTACATGTGTCTCTTTGCAGCAGAGGGGGAGAGGAGGAAGATGGAAGCAGGGAGAGAGAGAGAGAGAGAGAGAGAGAGAGAGAGAGAGAGAGAGAGAGAGAGAGAGAGAGAGAGAGAGAGAGAGAGAGAGAGAAAGTATATGACTTTGGGGTGGGTGTTGGGGCTTGGGGATGGGGAGGGTGCCAGCTTGTTTTATTTCCGGTTGACAAGACTTTGCGCTCCCTTTCTCTCTGTCGCTCCCTCTCTCTTTCATACTCTGCTATTCTTTCTCCGCTGCCCCCATTGCTCTGCCTCCCCCCCCCCCCCCTTCTTTCTCTGTTACTTTCCTCCAAGACGTGCCTCGGAGAGAGCAGAGGACTTGACAAGTTCAGGTAAAAAGGACACAAAAATAAGCATTAAGATCCTTTAGTTAGGTAAAAGCCCTCACAACACATAATGATACTTCATTATAAGTGAAGGTCCAAAATGTTACTTAAAAGTAGAAATGTGTAAACAGAAAAATGCACTTTAAGTAACACATGTGGTTCTCATTTAGCTCAATGACTACATATAATAATAATAATAGATTTATTTTGTTAGCGCTTTTACAGGTGCTCAAAGACGCTTTACAGATATAGTGAAAAGAAAAGAAAAGAAAGGAACAACAAATAAATATATAGTTAAAGTCAAATAATACAAAAACAATCACATATTAAAAGCCAGATTGAAGAGGTATCATATCAATGCATATCATTATCTCTGAACATAAACATTAAATGCAGCGTTTAAATATTCATAGCTGGTTGAGGTGGAGCTTAGTGAAGCTATTCTTGGTAGCTTCATGTAATACAATTCTTTATATGTTACAAAACCAATGTATGTATGTTTTTAATATGCGTTTTAACTATATCTGTGAAATGAATGTAAGGGAGTAATAAAATAAAAATGTGCCTCTATAATAGTAAGTGTAGTAGAGGTATAAAGAAGCAAAACAAATGGAAATACTCATGTACAAATACCCCAAAATGTCCGCAAATGTACTAACAAACATTGAAATTGAAAGAAAGTCAGTGGCAGTAGAGAAATAAAACTGCTTAGGCAATTAAAAATCAAAACTTATAAACCTTAAAACGCGCCATAAACCCCCCACAAAACCTCATCTTCCAACCCCACTGTTTTAAAGCTGGGTACGCCTTTGTTGTTCCTGTATTCAGAAATCATTGTTGCATCTTATTGTGTTCCAGTTGTTGGAATGTGGCGTAACCTATGTGATCCCTATGTGCTGAGTGCAATATCGCGTGTGTGTGTGTGTGCGTGTGTGTGTGTGTGAGTGTCAGTGTGTGTTTGTGTGTGTGTGAGGTGGCGCGTGCTTCACTGCAAAGATTCATGTAGCTCCAGGACATGCTTTTTTTTAGTGCATCTTGTTAGTTCATTCCTGTCACCTCTCTCTCTCCCTCTCCCTCGCCATCCCTCGCTTTTTCAGCGCTGAAGGGGGGATGGGGAAGGGGTGGTGGACGGGCCTGGAAGGGGAGGAAAGGGGGGGGTGGCGGCGGTGGAGGCAGTCACCATGGTTACAATGCCACGACAAATATTCATCAAGTCGTTAAAATAAAAACAAACTGGAGTGCATTATAATTGCTCTTACTGACTGGATCCTGTAATGCGTTCATATATTATGAGTGAGGGGAGCGGAGTGGAAGGGGCTCGCACACAAAAAAGACTGCTAACAATATTAAAAAAAAGTTAAAATCATCTGACAACATCTGGGCAAACACATAAATGACACACTCCCACACATTTCAGCTGTGTGTGTATAACTATATGTTTCAATTACCTGTTTATGGAATTCCCTATGAGTACTTTCGTGTGTCTCTTTCTCTTTGTCCCTCCATCTCTCGCTCTTCCTCTACTGTTGTGTAGCCCGAGGCGATACTGTGATGTGTCCTCCCTCTGTCCCTCCCTCCCTCTCCCTCTCTCTCTGTCACCTTCAATTGCTCTGTGAAACTAGACACACTGCCTGGGGCAGGGAGGCAGGGAGGGAGGGAAGAGAGGAAAAGAGAGAAGGAAAAAGGGAGACGGACAGACAGCGTTAGACGGACAGAAGGAATAAACATTTGGTGTCATGTAATACAAAAAGAGTAATGGCAGCCCTGATGTGTGGCACACTCTCAAAAACAATCATCTTTAGTCAATTTGACAGCCAAAAACATCAAACTCGCTTAGCTGTTGGAAAAAATACAATCAGTATACATATGCACATCTACCCAATTTAGGGCAGTATTTGACCTTTGACCTGGGTCATTTTGAGCTTAATCCTACATGCTCCAGGATGCCTCTTGTGTGTGCTATAACCCAGTTGCTTCTCCTTGGAAAATAAACATGTCAAACTGGTTTGTGTTGTTCCTGGAGCAAGGAAGCCTACTCCTTCTGTCTACAAACACAAAAGGCTAATGGCAACCACAGAACAGCTTCATCTTGTTTACCTGGTATTAAGGTGAAGCTTATGTTTAAGTACAGATGACCTAGTAGTTTACATTGGTGGGCGTTTGTTTTAGCAAAATTATGTGATTTGATTTGAAATATGAAAGGTTATTTTGTAACCCTCATGTAAATACCAATAACACAGGTTATATCTTTAAATGGCTGATACCATTTCTGTATTTATTTTGGGGAAAAAGAGCTATAAAGTTAAAGTTATACATTATATTATTAGAATATATCCACTGAACGACTCATTAACATGATAAGCGTGCCAATGTAAACAACGATTTTACACATGATGTACAACATATCTTACTCAATATACAGTTAGTTAGTTAGTTAGTTGAACATATATATTCAACTAAAATAAAACATCGCGCTAAACAACAAGTTAAAGCACCAAAACAACATTTAAACCGTTAGGCTATTTGCAAGTAAAAAAACAAACAAGTGGACTAACCGCATGTTATCACTTACCTCTGTCTGGAATTGAGACCTGCATGATTAACTGACGAAATGTTAACATGCAAATTCGCTCGGTGGGAAAAGAGAAAAGGATCATATTATTCACACAAAAACAGAAAAAGGACATTTCTTGTTACCATATCCGGAGGCAGATATGGTTGGTCCTCGGTTGTGCTCCTTCAAAGTAATTGGTGCTCAGGTGAATCAGGAGGCGGGACAAGCATTTTGATTGGCTGTAGGTGCACAGGTAACCATCTGTTAGTGATCAAGGCGTTTACTCGGAATTTACTTGAGAATTTTTCAGAAAGCCTGGAACCGTTAAGGGATTTATCGACGGCAAAACGCACGGAAATGTAACTTTTTTAATTGTCTTACTGCTCCAGTTTAAGCCTCAACAGAGGAAGAAGAAGTGGGAAAGTGCATGTAACGTTTTTAGAGGATACTGTTCTTTGTTAAGAGATAGTCGGTTCTGCTCAATAGTTGCTGTAGCGAAATCTGACAAAATGTCGCCAAAATCACAGTTTCGTGCCATCTTTCTGTGTGTAATAGGTGAGTTTGAACCCTCGTTTCCCCCATTCATGTCCCCCTTGCTCTCGCCATGTCTGCTGTTTATTTGTTCACCTGTTAAACTGTGTTCGCTAATCGGATAGAACTGTATTTTCGCTTGTTGAGTAAAAAAAACAGCTTCATCGACCAAAAGTGAATCTCAAATGTAATTTGTGTTAATATATTTAGGCGTTTTGGCTTCCTATGCCCAAGAATGTGGCCGACCACCGATAGTGGAGAACAGGATTGTGGGAGGGATGGACGCCATAGATGGTGCTTGGCCGTGGCAGGTGGATATACAGGTAGGTCCCTTGTAATACTCTTCAGCATCAGTTATATGTGGGGTTTACTCCAGGTCTTGTTTATAAAACCTGCTGAGAGGGAGTTTGCTTGTTGCTTGCCGAGGTGACTCACTCATTTTCCTCCCCCCTTCGGCCTCCAGACTGCTGGTCATATCTGTGGAGGCTCCATCATCTCAGAGTACTGGGTCCTATCAGCCGCTCATTGTTTCCCCAAGTAAGTAAACTGTCCTCAGACTCACTGATTCACAGCTGAGAGACAATCACATTCCTTTGTGTGCTGTGTTGGTCATTTTAGGTGTTAAATATCATGGTATCTATTCAGAAAGCTTCTATATCCCAACTTGATTGATTTATTAACTTATTGCAGCTAAATGTGCAATGATAAGGCACGGTTAAAGGATCTCAGGATAGGCTGCATTAAAAACAAAGCTTTTTAACCTTGATTTTAAAAGAACTCAGGGTTGGGCCTCAGAATTTCAGGCAGTGTGTTTTCCAGGCTTGTGGTGCATACAAGCTAACCACGAAGTATCTTAGAGTTTTACAATCTATTTGACAAGGTAGTAAAAATACCTAGTCAGGCGCGCCGGATTCATTTTAGAAGTGTGGGGGCCAAAAAAGTGCGTGTGTATGGCCCAATCCCAAACCACGCCATACACCCTACCCCTACACTCCCCCTCCGTGACGGAGTGAACTCCGTGGAGTGACACATGAGGCTGCCTCCTGTCAGATGGAGGGAGTAAATACAGCAGCAAGCTTTGGGACGGCCTCCCCTCTCTCCGGCAGAAACAGGAAATGCCGTAACTGTATGTAACAACGGTTTCAAATCCGCATCTCTTTGACAAAAAATGTAAATTAATAACTCAAATAAAACTCCAAACATCTTTAATTGTGTTAGCCTACTTTTTTGTAAAGCTCTTTTAGTTTTAAACCTGATGTTTATAAGCTTCTTAGTTTTTGCAACAGTCTGTAAATATACACAACTTTATAATAAAATGCACACATTTACCTTTTTCTAGACTAAACACAGGTATGATCCTAAGTTAAAAAAAATATGAGGTTATCATGAGGTTGTTAACATCGCAATTTATCAGTGGAAGTTTGCTGGAAGCCTGGAACTAGGCTACTTGTTTCACAGCGTGTTTCCTGACGGACACACACAGCATTGAGACCGGTCAGGTAGCCTACCTCTGGCTACAGGTGATGCAATTCATGACACTTATTTCAAGAAATTCAAGAAATGAAATTAATAACATCAATTATTTATTTAACCGAACCAAACAACAATTCTTGTGAAAAGAACGTAGGCCTATAACAAGCTTGTTAACAGTAACATAAGCTGTGATGTCGTGTAATTAAAATCACACGACTAAAATGTCCAATAACAGATGAGGGTGGAGCAACCTTCAAACAAATGTCCCACAATACATAGGGTAAAGCAAAACAAAGATCCCCGTGTGGCTAAATCTAGCCTACTTAATCTTTCTACATTTTGCCAAAGTAAACCTCCCTTCGCTCACTGGCAAAGCAGAAACTCCGGAGCACTTTTGTGAGGTCCAGGCCGTCGGTCACTGTGGATGTTGAGGAAGAGGAACGTAGGAACGTCTTCAACCGACGGAGGCTGGAGAAGCTCCGCTCAGCTGTTGCATTGGACATCGGCACAGTCAAATACAGCCATAGAAGCTTGTCCACTTCACTGAAGAGGGATTGCGTGCCTCGTCCCTGTGCCGCCAGCATGTCCGCGATTGTGGCCATTAACAAATAAAGTAAACAACGTAACAAATAAACAAATCTAAGCTTTTTTATTTGTTGTAATTTACATGGATACATTTGAATGGTGTGACAATGTCCTATTTGGTTGGGTTAAAATGTACATATTCTTCCTGTTATGTCTGCCTGCTTTATTTTTACCTAATGCAAAGTGACCTGCTCTATCGAAATCAGTCGTATTGACCCGAAGACACATTTTGAGTTTTATACACTGTTGGAAAGAGGAGATTCCGAGCATTCTAATGATATCAGGATTGTTTTTGTACTCCAAATATTAAGCAAAATATGTCACATTAGCCTATATAATGACTAGAGTCAACATTTTGAGAAAAAGGCCTTCAAAGTGTCCTTCTCTGGATCGATCTGTTTGACTATTAGCGGAGCAAATGATCAAAATACTACGCAGGGAAGATATTTTCGTTTGGATTACTGGTCTGGGGGAAACTCGTGAGTGTGTGTGTGTTTGTGTATTTTGTGTACACCGGCTGTTGTTATGCCTGCTGTGACGTTAAGTTACTCCGTTCTCCGCTTGTAGCCAAGACTTTGTTTATTTGAAATCAGATCAAAACAAACTGTAATGGACCCTGCCGTGTTATCTACGATTACTATATGCCTTACATTCATAATTTCAGTGGGAGGGAGGGGGAGCGGCGCTGAGGAACAGCAGAGTGGCAAGTGAGAGCTGTCATCTTCCCTTTACAAGCTTCAAAAATGCCTGTCGCTAATGAGATTGAATATAACAATAAAAAATAACAAAATATACACAGCTAGATCAGATCGCGTTTTAGATGTGACTTTAGAGTAGAGGGAAATTATTGAAACGGGATTTGTACACGGCATCCGCCGCTGTGAAAATGTGGGGCAGGGCTGAAAAGTGGGGGGGCCCCCTGGCCCCCCCGCTTCCGGCGCCCTTGTACCTAGTCATAACACAATATATAGAAACAGTCAAAATACTACAAGAATAGCTATTAAAAACAGTGGCCTTTCAATAAAAAAAACAACCACATGTCTGTGTCCTGCGCCATTGTGATGAATTTGACTACATCAATAATAATGAGTGTTTCTAATGTTGAGAACTAATTGTTGATTATTTCTAATGAATGTTGCTTAGTAGGACAAAGGAGTTTTCATTTGATTTATTTGACTTTACTAGATGAATGTTCAAGGACCAACATGTTGTTATTAAAGTGAGTGCAAGGGAGCAGAACTTTGTATTTTTCTCCTAGATTATAGTAAACATTTCAAGTAGCACCTGTCTGGCATTAGGCCATTACATTCCCTATTGTTTCACATTTCGAACCCCGCTCAATTTCCATTCATACAGTATTCATATGCCTTCTTTTAGTCCCTCAGATTTAAGCTCTTACGTCGTCTACGCTGGCCGGTACCGGCTGAACGGATGGAACATGCACGAGTCGACGTACAGAGTGAGCCGGGTGGTGATCCCGTCTGGTTACAGCGAGCCGCACAATGGGAAGGACCTGGCGTTGGTGCAGCTGTCCAGCCCAGTGACCTGGTCAGATTACGTCCAGCCCGTCTGTTTGCCCGACTCTGGCACGCTGTTCCCAGGAGGCCTGCTGTGCTTCGTCACTGGTTGGGGAAATGTCAGGGATAACGGTAAGGCTTGCTAAATTCTGCACATTGTCTTAGTATATGTAAAGATTACTGTTGTGCAGCAGTTGATTATTCTACAGGTCTCTGAAATGCCCTGGTGTTTCTGATGTCATGCATGATAGTGGAACACACTCATCATTTGTGAATACACTTTTATTTATTTGCCATACAGTTATATGTTTATGATATTAATTATTATATATTTTTTAAGATAAATATGTGTGTGCTGTGCTGTAATATCATAGTGAAGAGTACAGTTTTGGTGGGAAATTGATTCATGTAAGAATCAAGATGTTGTTATTTTAAACATCAATATTTTAATAGTTTTACTAGTTTTACCAAAAAACACTTTTTTGGTCAAACATTTTAATAAGCGTTTTCAAATATAGAAACTCTCTCTTATACACACCCTTTACTCCACTTTTCATTTAGGAGTGTTAGAAAATATTTATACATAATAAATAGTTGAAAATACAATCAAGATGTCATTTAAATGCTTAAATGCACCAAAACACTAGTAATTAGCATTCATTTTGAACCATACTACTGTAGATTGTAGCATACACCCACTGACTACCTATGTTAAGTATTTTCTTAATGTTATTATTTTATTTATGAATCATTTAAGTAGGCCTTAGGTTAAATATCAAATGTGTTATATCTCTCCTCCTGTCAAGTTATTCTCTCCAAAATGTAGTCTTAAAACATAGATGCACAGAACTGATAAGAGTTAAGACTGCGAGGTCAGTGAGATACAAAGCCTTGCGACACATTTCAGAGACAGCGATGATACATATATTTTGCTTTGAACATTTTAACAAGGGTTTTAACGAACCATCTAGTGTTACAACTTTGGATAAACAAGTTTATCGCTTCCCCTATTTAGGATAAATCAATCAATCAATGTTTATTTATATAGTCCAATATCACAGATGTTACATTTGTCTCAGTGGACTTCACAGTTTGTACAAAATATCAGTATGACAATACGACACCCTCTGTCCTTAGACCCTCACATCGTACAAGGAAAAACTTCCGAAGAAAACCCACAGTTTAAAGGGAAAAATGGGAGAAACCTCAGGGAGAGCAACAGAGGAGGGATCCCTCTCCCAGGACGGACAGACGTGCAATAGATGCCGTGTGTAAATTGAAAAGATAATACATTTGCAACATAGGTAGTCCAAATGTTTGGAAATGCATGTGTGTATAATAGGAAGATGAATCCACGAGGATATCCATCCAGGACCTATGATCCAGGACCACAGCCACGACTCAAGATCCAGGGCTCGCGATGCAGGACACAGGACCGCAGGATCATCCATGACTCCGGATCCCGGCGTATATAGACACCAAAAAGAAAGAAATTTGGGGAAGCTGGGTTAATCGGAACATGAGAGTACACAGGTATAGACAGAGAGAAGGAAGAAGTAAGATGTCCCCCCGACAAACTAAGCCTGTATCAGCAAAACTAGGGGCTTAATCTAATCAGCCCTAACTATAAGCTTTATCAAAAAGGAAGGTCTTAAGCGCACTCTTAAAAACGGATAGGGTGTCTGCCGCCCGAACACAAACTGGAAGCTGATTCCACAAATGTGGAACTTGATAAGAAAAGGCTCTGTAAATATAAGAAAAGGCTCTTTAGAGAGAATGGCTTGGCTTCAGAATGTATGGTGTTATACAATGTGATTGCACTATTCTACAAGATCCAATAAACCTTTAGGACCAGAGATCACTTTGGTGTCTTGCAACCTTCTTTGATTCTAGGTACTTGTCTCATTAAGATTTTCCTTCACAAACTGTTTAGTTGCAAAAGTTACAAAGTCTCCCTCACCATCCTCTTTTTGTCCCTGTGTTCCCCTCAGTCCCTCTGCAAGGAGTCGGGACTCTGCAGGAAGTGGAGGTGCCAATCATTTCCCAGAGTTCATGTCAGGAGATGTACCAGACGCACCCGACGGAGCCGGTGGACATCCTGTATGACATGATCTGTGCTGGATACCAGAAGGGCGGCAAGGACTCTTGCCAGGTACTGTTGGATCAGCTGTTTGTGATGCTCTGTGTTTACAGTCACTCAGACACACTCACGAGCACAAAAAAAACCTGCAGTGAAGAACACGTGTACTTTTCCTGCTAGCATGCACTGTGTAGTTTTTAAGATCTTCCTTTAGAGCACTTTCAAACTGATTTGAGTGTGTGTCTTCTCCTCAGGGCGATTCAGGAGGGCCCCTTGTCTGCAAGATGGTGAATGGGACCTGGGTGCAGGCGGGGGTGGTGAGTTTCGGACTGGGCTGTGCTCAAGAGAACCAGCCAGGTGTTTACGCGAGAGTCACCAGCTACTCCAGCTTCATCAAAGACGCGGTCCCAGGGATCCGCCTGTATGGCCGAGCTGCAAAGAACTGGTGTGGGAGGGCGGCCATGCTGGTCAGCTGGCTGTCCTCTCTACTGATCCTGCTTCAGAGGTAGAACACTGCATCAACGCGATATCAGGCCAAATGAAGGAGAAAACAAATAATATGTCAGACTCGCGTCCAAAGTTATCCTGAATGGTAGAACTAGATTCAGAAGTGCATATCAAGCCATATTGAACAAGAAATGTAATTTTAATCGTAATTTTTGTAACTGATTAAAAGTAGTTTTGATAGGTTTGTATTTGAAAACAGAATTATGAGCTTAATAAATTATGTGTTCTGTATTTGAAATAAATTGTTCATTTGATTCTTAAAAATCAGGTCAGTGCTCTGTTCAACTTTTTTATAGCCGAGTTTGGAAGTGTTTTACAATCTACGTGTTGTTTGTGTAGGTTTATTTATGCTCTTTTAAAGCTAGCCTTTTTATATCGACATCTTATACATCTGATTACAACTCCTCCGTACTGACGTTTTTGAACAAATATCCCCATCATATTTTCAGGACACATTTCTGAGATCAAGTTTTTTTTTAATCCTTTTTCAAATGTTTATTTTAAAAGCAGTAAGTCAATTTTAAGGTGTGTTTCCAACAGTACCAACTTAATATCAATGTTGTTAGGGAATAATTCTAACTCCTTTACTCCTAAGTAGTGTTGGGACTAACGTGTTACTGTAACGCAACTACTTTTTGCTGTAACTAATAGCGTTACTAGTTACCTATTCCCTTTAAGTAACGCCGTTATAGTTACTGTGATTTAAATGGGTGCGTTACATTATGTGATCCAACTGAACCGAATCTCCCTGCGGATTTAACTTACAGGCGAATACAGCAATGTCCTCTCACAGCACCATGGAAAAGTGAAAGTAACCAGAGAGGAGTGGTGATTGGTTAACGCGGGGTAACATTTCAGGGTAAGCCAATCAGAGACGGAGTTGGGCGGGTCTTGCCTTATGGGGAAAATACACACGGCAACGCTCACCAACACACACACATACACAAACGCACACACACAATGGCAGATGCAAGTATCAGCAGCGCTTTTGCAACTTGGAAATATAACCACTATTTTCAATTTGTGGGGATAAAGGACGGACGCAAAAAAATCTTACGTTAAAATGTAAACTGTGTGCAGGACAGAAAGCATTGTCCACATCAAAAAACAGCAATGCCAATCCCCTGAAGCACCTAAGTAATGTACATGGGGCTATATAACTAGTCGCCAAAGACCCCACCGTCTCAACCACCGGCAGTGACCCAGATGGAGCAACACCATCTAATCTAAACAGTCAAAAAATGATTTTTTTAAATCGCTCGTGTTTTATTGTTCCACTACATTTCATAATGATAATTGCTACAATTATGGGGAGTTGTCTTTTCTCTTACTGTGCCACAGAACAACACAAAACTTGTATTTGTATTGTTATTATTTTTAAAGTAAAGTAACTTGTTACTAGTTACTTTTATGGGCGCAGTAACTATAACCAACTAGTTACTTTTTCAAAGTAACTTGCCCAACACTACTCCTAAGATATCTAACCTTTTTGCCCTTTGACGTTTATGACCAACCCTGACTCTGTTATCTCCCTTAAGGAATGTGTTGCTCCAGCTATATGTTGATATTCCCAGTTTATGACCGGGCAACTCTCGGACACAAATGGTTTATGGTTTTGAGAACGCTGGAACACTTCCTTCTCGTGTTTGTGGACTCCAAGGTGTAATCTTCGAGGCCATAAGGGTCAGACAAGTGATTCACTGTCCCCAGATGTTTAGGCTATCTCTAGTGTTCCCAGATGTTTAGATTATCTCCCCCAATATGTTGGGTAAACTAGTTCTAAGGTCTAGCGAGAGAGAGGCGCTTGAGAATTGACGTGGCAACCCTCCCGTGCAGTCAGAACCTCTTGCTGTGTGAGTTGTGATGTGAATCCTCCGGCCGATATTTGTAATAAACCATCAGTGTTTTACATCAAAGCTCCAACTCTCCTCGTGTCTCTCTGAGTCCTGACTCTCCATTGCTACAGAAGTTTCCCTTACAAATGTTACTGTCGTTTATTAAATATCCAGAAGCAGAGGCAGGTGATGACACTTCTTTATTAGAAAGAGAGCGCAACATGTCATTTTGGTAATAAAAAAAGACTACTTTGTAGTGCATATTTATAAAAAAAAAAAAATAAAAAAAAAGAAGCTAGCTTTTAAATTAGTCTGTATAAGTCTTCAGTCAAGATTTTCATGCTATATTAAAAAATCGAACATTCACACAAATCAAAGTGTTGTCTTATAAAGTCCAGGCAGGAAGGTCAGGCATCAGGAGGAATGGTATCAGAGAGGATCATGGGAGAGCCGAGTTGTAACTCCTGCTGCAGCGATTCCAGATCAGCTGGCGTCATGCGGTGCACCTCGCTCCAGTCAGAGAGCAGGGAGGCTGAGAGGGGGGCCGAGTCGTAGCTGAGGAAGGAGCAGGGAAATACAGAAAGCATTACATTATCCCTCTTTTTTATATTATACTCATTTAAATAGCATGAGTGACAACACTGTATCATTGTAATGAAAACTGATTATTTACAGAATAAATGCATTGCTGGTCCCACAGCGAGTATTTATATTGTTATAGTAAAGGGACAGTGCAGATAAAAGGCCAAATTGAAGTTATTAAATATTAAATAACGAGGCAGGCACACATTTATAAAAGAAAATAAGTACACATCGATAGTAAAGCCAGTAATGCATTAAAATGGCAAAAGAGTATATATTGCACAACTTGAAAATGTTGTGTTTCTTTTAATGAGGGAGAATGAGTTGTGCGTTTTTGTTGTTTTTTTGTGAATGGGTCAAGTTTAAGCATGAAACTATCATTTAATTTTGTATAACTAGTTTTAGACATTGGATTAGTTTGTGAAAGCAAACCAGGCTCACTATGTATTAGACCTTACCTGTCACAGTGTTGCAGGTCTGTGAGAGACTGGTTGAGAAGGTCATCGAGGTCAAAACCCACACCGTACCCGGCCCCGCTGCCTTTAGGTGTGACGGAGAACACCGGGGGCAAAACGTCCTCCACCTGACAGGAGAAGAAGAGGAAACAATGGGTCAACTGAACTTCCTGAAGATCAGTTCAAGGCAAGCAGGAGATATTTGTGACATTTCATTCTGTTATATATGTACACAATAGAATATTTTACAAGAAAGGCACACCTGGGACTTTGAGAGCTGCAGTGTGACTGTATGGATGTCAGGGGCTACAGAGGGCCCTTGCTGTCCAGTGTCTGTGAATCCTAAACTGGGATGAGGCTGTGAGGGGACCCCTAAAGCCCCACAGAGAGGGTTTGTAGTCTGTGTCCTGGATTTCTCTCCTATAGAGGTACACAGCTTCTCCATCGGACCATTGGTTGCAGTCGAGGGGTTCGGGTGGGCGTTGAGGTTATTCTGGCGTCTGATATCAACATTCCCATTTGTCTCTCTGCTGGTTAATGTCTGAGCTTTAGCCAAAAAACTCTCCAGGGGGAGCAGTTGCGTGTGAGGTTGAGGGTCAGGCTGGGTTTGAATCTGAGGTTGGAGAAAGCTCGACGGAGGAGGCTGCGGTTTCCTGTTTGGTTGTGGTTGTTGCGGCGGCCTCGTATCGAGATGCTGCCCGTTCCAATTCCCCAAACAGCTGAAACCACTCTGTCCATTGCGCTCGCTGTGAGGTTTGAGCGTGTTGTTCTTAACAAAGCCACTAGTGACCGACATTATATCCATCCCTCCGCTTACAGCAACAGCCGCGTCCGCTGAAGGTTTCCTCTGGCTCATGGAGAAATGTAAGGGCGGTTGCTGGGTGCTGGGAGGCTGAAACAGGCCCTGCTGGTTAGGTTTAACTTGTGAGAGTAATTGTTTAATAGCTTCCTTGGCGGTCTTATTGTTCACGGCTCCTTGAGTTTGATCACCGATAGCTACACCCCGGTGGGAGTTCACATTACAGTCGTTGTTCTTTGCTCCGTCGTTATTAGGAGAGTAAGATTTCTCATTGCGGCTGTCCATCATCTTTGTCCAACGTTGCAAAAGGCTTTTGTCGTCGTCACTCAGCAGAACCCCTCCCAGCGAGTCCCCCTGCCTTCCCTCTCTTCTCTCCTTTTCCTTTATTTTCCTCTCCCTCTCTCGTGCTCGTTCCTGCCTCTTTTTTCTTTTCTCCTCTCTTTCCCTTTGGCGCTCCTGAGCTGTGACCGGCCGACGCGAATCTGGAACTGAAGACAGGGAGGATGATACACCTCCTCCTGCGGCAACGTCTATGCCCAGCGCAGAGGTACCTCCATCTGCAGTGAAGATAGGAAATTATGTTAAAGGGACGTTTAGAGTCAATGATATAAGAAGATATGAAAAACAACAAACTTACCACCCCTGGCTTTATTTCTGAGAGCTGATTTCAATAAAGCCGCTTTAAGAGCAGCTTTAGTATCCTCTGAAATGGCTCCTTCTTTTCTGGTCCCCTCTCCTCCACCTGGAGGAGGCCGGGCGTTCTTAGACAGTGACTGTGAGAGGGTCTGAGACAGAGACTGGGCCTGAACCACGGAGAGACTTAGGGAAGGCACAGTGGCGGGTAGGGGGGTCATGGTTTGAGCTGGCGTTCCTGGAATAGATGAGGGAGCCTGGGTCATGTTCTGGTTCTGCGTGGGCTGACTCAGAGGAGCCTGACTTCCTGTTAGCTGCTCCTGCACCTCACTGTCTCTCATTGTTTCTGACAGAGCATCCTGACCAGACACCGGTGTTGTTAAATCTATAGTTTCAGGCTGACCACTGTCTGAGTTGGCACTGGGCATGTCCACATCAACTGGGCCACTCTCGCTTTTGGAAAGTAGAGGCAAATGATGTGTCAAGTGAGGTGGGGCGGCTTTTAAAAGGGACCCAGTTGTAAATGTGTGGCTCCCTTCTGCTGGTGTGTGATCTTGTTGCTGTTGAGATTCCACTTCCCTCATTTGCTGTTGTTGAATCTGTGCTGCTTGTGGGTGTTGTGCCATTGGAACCAGTGTGGATTTGTTTAGGTGAACAGCAGAGGGCTGAGCATTACACTGGTTGCTGCTTTGTGCTGCTGCTCTGACGTTTGCCCTTGCCAAGGGCCTGAACTGCAGTCTTTGACGGCAGCCCTGTTTGTTTTGATGAAAGTCCTGGATCTCCATCAGAATGGCCTCTTTAATTTGTTCCCTGTTCATCTGAAGCTTGTCAAATTCAAAGTCAAAAGCAGGCACGCATATTGGCTCATCATCTGGGTCGTGGTACTTTGACAGGTAAGGATGCTCCAGCGCTTGCGTCACACTGATTCTCTCACGAGGGTCGAAGCTCAACATGTTTAGCAGCAGGTCCAAAGCCTCGGGTTCAGCTTGTGGGTACAGTTTGGCCAACGGTACAGCAGACCGTGATGGAAGACTCTGGACATAGGAGCGCACCCTGTCGGCTCTAATAGTACTTATCAACCCCTCAGGAGGAGTGCCTAACACACCCAAAATGAGCGTGAGCTGGTGGACATAGTGCTTCCCAGGAAAAATCTGCTTACGGCCCAACATTTCCGCAAAGATACAACCCACAGACCACATGTCAATAGCCAGGCTGTAGTGATTCAGAGACAGCAGGAGTTCAGGAGCACGGTACCATCGAGTTGCAACATATTCAGTCATGAAGGAATGAGACTCCTCGGGGTGAGAACTGAGACCCCTTGCCATGCCGAAGTCTCCAATTTTTAGCTCACAGTTCTCGTTCACCAACAGGTTGGAGGGTTTGAGGTCGCGATGGATGACGTTGGCAGAGTGCACATATTTGAGGCCGCGGAGCAGCTGGTACAGGAAGTAGCGTGTGTGCTCTGAGGTGAGCGTCTGGCAAGAGTGTATGATCTGGTGCAAGTCACTCTCCATCAGGTCCAGCACCACGTACCTACACACATTGGAAATGAATCAAAGTTAAATATGTAGGAGATATATAAAGTATAAGATGATATCAGCTACAAAACCTACCTACATTTCCACAGACATAATAGTGTTGAACATAAACACATTTTTAAGGTTTTGTTTTAATCTGTTTAATTTAGCCACATTTGTTAAATTTCCAAAATGCATATTTCAGGTCCACATTTTTGTTATTACATTCGAAGTCTTTGGATATTGATCAACATTACAGAATGCTCGAAATGGGTGAAAAAATTGTGAACGTCAAGATAAAGGGGTATATTGGAACTTGCTGTAAAAGCTGTTGTAATGTTTAGTTATTTTTAAATGTGTTGACTAAAATCCGACATCCAATTCTTTCATCCAAATCCCAAAGTATATAATAAAAGTTAATATTTCTGGATATTGACTTTATAATACACTTGGGGTTTACAGATGTTTCAAGTCTGAGGAGGAATATTAAACAACAGTTAAAAATACTTACACAGACTTGAAGGCAGAGTGAGGAAGGTTAGGCTGCAGGATGTCTTTGATGGCGATGATGTTGTCATGTTTGAAGTGCTTGAGAATCTTCAGCTCTCGCAGTGTGCGTTTAGCATTTGTCAGCACTTCAAAAGCATTGGAGATCTTCTTTATCGCCACCTGCTGGCCTGTGAAATGTAAAGACGCCCCAATGAAGAGTTAGAATGACAATATTAACTGATAATAGTATTCAATATTGAGGATTGTAGTTCACACAGAATGCGTTTATTCTTCATTAAATCAGTCCTACCATTGTCCCTTCTCCTGGCAGAGGAAACGACGCCATAGGCCCCTGTGCCGATGGTTTCTATGACATCATACTCCTCTCCAACGTCAAACTTCACATCCAGAGAGTGTGCTTTAAGCAAAGCCAGGTTTTTTTCTGCTGTGCTGGTGTCTGCGGGTCCTCCTGTTGCCTCGACATTACCATGGTTCTGGTTTTCTCTGCTTTTATCGGTGGCCATTCTTTCAGGTGACATGGCCACATTCGGATCATTTTTTCCTTCTCCCTCCTCAGTTGACATGTTCCTGTAAAGAATCAAACAATGGCAAAGTATTTTTATATTAGGATGGTTATTTTTCTAATATTGATTACAAGACGGCAAATGTATGCAAAAATCACAGAAGATAATCAAACTGATGTACAAAGCTACACTACATTATATCAGCCCAATTTAATCAATCATATGTTCATAATTGCAAATACAATTTTTTTTATTTATAATTCAGCCCTACTCAAATGTGAATATTGCCGTTCTTTGTACATCAAATATCTTCATGTTTTGATGTTATAAAAGGCAGATTAATAAATAAAAAATAACCTTTAGTAGCAGCAAAAAATAGATGTGGTATTTATGAGAATAATACAATCCTGCATTTACACATGCATTCTTAAAACACAATATATCAGCATAACCTAAAGGTGGGTAAATTGTGTTGCCTTACAACACATACTGGTCCATTACTTACTGCTTGTTAAAATGAGTTATTGTGTGTCCTAATAATCTATCCTTAGTTAGACAACGAAATAAACACAAAAAAACAGTGATCACCTGACGTTGAAATACCAGAGATGAGAGCCACGGATGTGAATCAAACAGGTAATAATCTGTATTTTGAATCTAATGTAATAGTATGAAAGTTTGAAGGGGTATGTACTATATGTACATGGGAAGGGTTTGCTTGCTGTTGCTATATAATTGTTCTGTATGTGTTTATAAAACCTTTCACTCAAATCTTTTACTCTCACCCGGGCCCCCAGGAGCCAAATCAGGACTGTTTCTCAAAAGGTCAGTCAGGTCATTCAGGTAAAGTAGTCTGAACAGCATTATGGATAACACCTATTGGATTCAGATAATGATTTGCCAATTTAGTCACAAAATGGATTTAACAAAGGTATTGTTTGCGACCAGACGTAGACAACAAGCTGACCAGCAACTATCCATTAGGCCTGGATGTCAGTCAAAACCTGTAGCTCTGTCAAAAGAAGGATTTAGGTTACAGCTGGAGTCTGTTGACCAATACATAGGCAGAGAACAATTCTACAAGGAGTTGTCTTTAAGGAAATGCTAGTTATTGTACTACAGAGAGGATCAAATAAACTAATTAGCCTACATGATAAAGACGCAGCCTTACCCACTTTTGACGCAGGGGCGTAGGCTAACGTTACCTGAAGCTGAGGCTTTCTGTGAACGTAAACCGTTAAACAATGTCCATCTCGGTTTATATTACCAAATAGGACACACATAAAAACGTGTTTCGAAGTGAAGGACTAGACTCTCACCTTGTGAACCACCCACAACATTCGTAATTGTGTTTTTAATCCCGTAGTAGTACTGCTATCTCTTGTTTTTGTCTGCCGCTTCCTTGTACAGTTCCTTGTTCGGGTTTGAGTGACATGTGGCCCACCAACCACGTTGGACGACATCCGAGAGATTGTCCAATAAAGAGCAGAGAACGTGATGGGAGGCGGGATATCACCGCAGACAGTAGGGTCTCTGTTTTTGGGTGGTAGTAGTGACGCTGTTTTCCAGGATACATTTTCGGAGGGGCCATATTGGGACACATTTACCTGCATTTAAACCTCTTTGTATATGTACTGGACTTAAATAACAACTAGTGAAGTAGAACAATACATACTACCACTACTACCTTCACAATTACTAATTACTAAACTGATAAAAGGTCAATAATAATTACACTAATAATTTAACTTGGAGCCTGCATGTATGATTGATGGATAGACAGAATAATGGGGAGATAGACAAAAAGGAGACGGATAGATGGCTTTGAAATCAAATAAAAACTTTAGTTGTTGCGTAAATTAATTATGCACAGTGATGGTGAGTAAATAGTCTTAATGCTTACATGTATTAACTTATGTTATTTTTCATATTTGTTGATAGTTTATACTTACAATACTTATTTGACATCTTCATATCCTCTATAAATCAAGAATCAAATAATCAAACTTCTATCACAATAAGGGTTAAATAGTCTATGTATCATGGCATAGCTGGCACTTCAATTTAACGCAACTTTAATTAGTAATTTGGTCATGTAAACAGATGTGAACACATCATTTATTAACAAGGTTGACACAATGACCTTTTTGTTTATAATGTACTCTAGTGGTGCAGGCATATAATAAGAATAAAGTAGTTAAAATGAGTTATAGGCTATGTACGGATAAAAGCGTCAGCTAAATGCTATAATGTACAAAAACAACATTAAACATGTCATATTTTTCCAGCTGATAATATAATGTACTCTGTATAACATTTGAATGCAGGCCTGCTACTTTAAATTGATTTTCTAACACCAAACAGACTGAAGTCCACATTAAATACACAGTAAACAGTCCTCCTTGCTGGTATGTATTCGGCTGTCCAATGAGAGGCCGAGACAAAAACCACCGGACCAATCAAAACCGAGAACCCAATTTTTTAACACAGTCTATGGTCGCTTCCCAGGAGAGCAATCTAGTGAAGTTTGGAAGGAACCCGAATCGGACATCTACAGTCATATCAATAAACTGAACTGTAACAAACATGGCATTGCCGAAATGGGAGAGAAAGACGCGGGTATTTCTCTGCGTGTTCGGTTTGTTCTTGTCTGTTTATGCGCTTCACGTCGAGCTGTCCCGAGAAAGTAACCCAGATTACAGAGCGATGTGCGACCTGGGGGAGTCGGTGAGCTGCTCCAAGGTTTTCACCTCCAGGTATGTTAGCTATTTCTCGTGTGTTTGCTCATACCTGTGCATAACCCCTATACCGCGACTTGTACTTCAGCGACAATTGAATGATTTCGTGCTTTTACATGATCTTGTTAAATCTGCATCTCCAGCCCAATACACTGCCACGTGTTAAAATGCTTTAAACCCCTTAAATCAGATACTGATCTACAATGCCAAGTAGAACATCTTCTTTACATTTTTTTGTTTTATAAGCTGCATGCCTATAAGTTTTACAGGAGATATAAACCATTATGTAGGCTATCTATTTACTTTGTTTTCAATATGTCCTTGTTATGTCCTGACTGTCCCTTTTTCTTTTTTGGCAGATGGGGACGTGGTTTTGGTTTGGTCCAGTTCTTTGTTGCCGCAGATAACCCTCTGAACCAGCCCAACAGTGTGCTTGGCATCATATTTTACACTCTGCAGATGGGCCTGGGTTAGTTTGTCATTATCAATATCCCCTGCAAATTACAGTGCAGTTTTGAGTGTTTTTATGCAAAGTAATGTATGTAACATTCAGAATGTTAGTCAACCATAGCTGCGCCTGCCTCAACATTTTTTAAGCAATCATGTCAAGCAGGATTTCACCAACATTACTTAACATATATCTAACTTTTTTTTTTTTTCAGGTCTGTCTCTGTCCAAAAAAGCAGCAATGTTGTTGGTCTTCTTCTCCTGGGTGTCTGTGGCCGGCTCACTCTACCTTGCATCTATTCTCGCCTTTGTTCTGGGGGATTTCTGCATGGTCTGTGTGTCAACATATATTGTCAACTTTGCGTTGCTCTTCACCAACATCAAACGTAGAAGAGCAATTGAAGGAGTGAAGGAAAAGGCTGGATAAAAAGGGATACTTGTGAAATTCTACACCTGAAGCCTCACTGGATCTGAAAGCACGTTGTCTTCCACAGTTCTTCTGCATGCTGTTAAGACCTTGCAGAGAAACAGGACTGGATATGCATCAATGAAAATGTACATGATGATTTTTAGTACAGAAACCTGTAAGAGCTGCTGTCATTTTTGTATAAGAATGTGCATTTGTGATGGTGAATACACATCTTTGAATACTAACTCTTGTCTCATGTGATTAAGGCCTGGCTTGTGAAGAAATGTAAGATCCTAAAAATGGGAATACATGAATCCACATTCTAAAATACTAGGTGGTAAAACAATGGAGACATGCAGTTACTCAGTGTACCCAGGAGATAGAGCCAAAAAGCACGAGATAATCGTGGTGAATGTAGAGGTAAAGTGTTATTTTGAAACCACAGTATTCACATGGTTAAACAAACCCATCTAATGTGATATGGTCCTCAGAAATAAAATGACTAACTGCTTGCTTACCAGGTATGATTTTTTTAGTTTCTGTTGCCAGCTTGTGTTGTTTGGAAGGTTAATTATTTGCTATGATCTCAAGAATCTTTTTGAGATGAAGAACAAACATGAAAGCAGCAGGATAATGGGATAAATCAGGCCTTTTGTGCCGAACAAACATAGCTAATGTTAGCTACATCAACTGACAGTGGGTGTAAACTGAAAATTGAGGAGTATAAAAGTAAGTTGATGAGACCGGCTATGCGCCAAGCCAGTCACATTTAGGTCATCTGAAATGGTGCATAATGTAAGATTTTATAACTTTCTGGTTTTGCATCCGTCCAATTTGCTGCACAAACATTTTTCACTCACTACAGTCTGTTACATAACACCATTTAACGTCCTATTCAGCAAGTCTAAATTAGTACTGCTGCTATTGATTTGCTGGATGCAGTGAAAGGTTCAAGATGCCCCACCTGTTGAGACACAGCGTAGTTTGTCACTAGTCTTCATTTTATCCAACTGGGCCAAATTGATTGATTTAGTTGTGGCACAGAATCTGTCCTCTTGTCATTACAATCAGTTTTGAGTCAAACTGTAGGACTTCATTCCTGCTGCCACTGTGACCTTCATCAAACATCTGATAAAGAAAAAATGAAGACAAATGTCATTTTCCACGTGTCCATTCACTTTACAGGTAACTACAGTGTCCAAAACAACACCTTGTTCAATTCAACGACAAAGCCTAGACCAATAGAAACAACTCAAAAGAAAGTGTCAATCCTTTACAAATGTGTAGAAAGGAGAGAGTTTGTTTCAGCAGCTTTGTTAGCATTCTTCCTGACGGTTGATTGAGTGAGGACAGACAGCGTCACAAACAGACGTTCTTCCTCATAAGAGACGGCTTCCTTCCTCATAAGGTAGTCTTCTACATTTCTACATATTCTTAAAAGCCAGTAAATTCGTCAGTTTTGTTTATCCCATTATTTACCCCTGTTACTCTAATTATAGTAACAGGGTTGTAAATCAATGCTAATTTGAGCTTTAACCTAGATGTAGCATGTAATGCTACTTTCAAGGCAAGGACAAACTTGGATATTTAATGAAAGAAAGATAATTTTGAAATGAATATGCTTTATTCTGATAATATGAGTAACAGGGTTGAGTGGGTCAGAGTGCCACACTCTTTTAAGACTGAAAAGATTGTAAAAATATGAAAAATACATTTACAAGAGAGGACTTAGTTTTGGACTACACATGGCTTGCACGTCACTTCCACTGTGTCATTTGACTTACAGTTTTTTCACTTCCTCTGCCAATCTAAAAAGGTTTGGGTAACAGGGTTGAACGCATGTTGAGGGACACACCTTCTGTGCAAAATTACTGTTATTTAAAATATGTTTATGATTTAACAAATTGATTTTACCATTACAAGAGACATATATAAATAGAATAATACCATCAAAAGTAAATAAAATCCCTATTTTAAATGTTATATTTGACATGCAAGTTGGTCACCAAGAAGCGGTGACAAGAGAAAAAGGCCATTTTAGTGGGTGTTCGAGAGCTATTTCATAATTTAAATAATATTTTGAAACCACTTTTTCTACAACTTTATATACATTTTGTCTCAAGACAAGTATGTTTAACACAACAAGTGCATGTTATAGCTTTTTGGGCATGGATTATTATATTTCTTATATGGGAGACATGAAATGTCCTCCGATTCTGGAATGATAGACAAAGCATTTACAGACACAGTGGCCAGCTTCAATAGTTATAGCAGCTTTTAGTCTGTTTAATGAGACCAGCTCTCTGAGTTTCAGCTCAGTTTGAAGCTGGTTCCATGCTTCAGGAGCAGCGTAACTGAACGCCCTCTTCCCCAGTTCAGTACGGACTTTTGGTACAGTTAAAAGGAAAAAGTCCTCGGAGTGAAGCCGATAAGATCCTGTAACAAGAATAGCCTATATATAAGGATGTGCCAATGTATCAGTCGACGCGTGGTCATGGCGTCACAAACAGACGTTCTTCCTCATAAGAGACGGCTTCCTTCCTCATAAGGTAGTCTTCTACATTTCTACATATTCTTAAAAGCCAGTAAATTAGTCAGTTTTGTTTATCCCATTATTCCTTTGACCATTTTTTTGTTTCACATTCTTACTTTTACTTCTTATGTTTGTATCGACATCTTTATTATATTTTTGACCTATATTTCTTTCTATGTTTTCTAAAATGGAGCAACTGTGATTTCCTCTGGGACAGTATTCTGATTGATCATTTAACGCTTTAAAACATGGCAGCAATGTTATATGTTTATTTTTAACAGTATCCATCCTGCAAGGGTCTAATTATCAAATGTGGTATTGATAGCTGAAAACCAAAAGAAAGTCTACACTACTGTATTTACTTAGCAATTCATACGATGAGCTGGCTGTGTCAAATGTTCAGACATCATTCAAGTTGGACTTCAGCATATTTTCTTTCTTTCTTTTTTTACCTTTATTTAACCAGGATAGGTCTCATTGATATTAAAATGATCTTTTTCAAGAGAGTCCTGGCCCAAGAATTACAGCACAGTTACAGACAATTTTAACACACAATCACAACACAATCATACACCAAGTTTAGGGTCATTCCAGAATTGGAGGACAATTTAGAAACCAACATTTTTGAAAAATGAACCTTTTATTTTATAATTTTTTTTATGTATTTAGGAAAAACAGATAATAAACCATCGAAAAAAGGGATTTGCCCAGCTAAGGCATCAGATGTATATTTTCCAATGAAGAATTACCCGTGTTACTCTAATTTTAGTAACAGGGTTGTAAATCAATGTTAATTTGAGCTTTAACCTCAGGAATTATTGCTAGATGTAGCATGTAATGCTACTTTCAAGGCAAGGACAAACTTGGATATTTAATGAAAGAAAGATAATTTTGAAATGAATATGCTTTATTCTGATAATATGAGTAACAGGGTTGAGTGGGTCAGAGTGCCACACTCTTTTAAGACTGAAAAGATTGTAAAAATATGAAAAATAAATGTACAAGAGAGGACTTAGTTTTGGACTACACATGGCTTGCTGATGTCACTTCCACTGTGTCATTTGACTTACAGTTTTTTCACTTCCTCTGCCAATCTAAAAAGGTTTGGGTAACAGGGTTGAACGCATGTTGAGGGACACACCTTCTGTGCAAAATTACTGTTATTTAAAATATGTTTATGATTTAACAAATTGATTTTACCATTACAAGAGACATATATAAATAGAATAATACCATCAAAAGTAAATAAAATCCCTATTTTAAATGTTATATTTGACATGCAAGTTGGTCACCAAGAAGCGGTGACAAGAGAAAAAGGCCATTTTAGTGGGTGTTCGAGAGCTATTTCATAATTTAAATAATATTTTGAAACCACTTTTTCTACAACTTTATATACATTTTGTCTCAAGACAAGTATGTTTAACACAACAAGTGCATGTTATAGCTTTTTGGGCATGGATTATTATATTTCTTATATGGGGGACATGAAATGTCCTCCGATTCTGGAATGATAGTGTGATGCCCCTGTGGGTGCATCAGTAGAGAGGAGGTGGTGGTTGGTGATGGGTGATTGGTGATTGGTGATTGGTGTTTGCTGTGTGCATTTGATTGCAGTTACTCAGGGCACCTGGGTCTGGTGTCCTGCAGCTACTTAGAGCCTCTCTGCTCCTCTCTGCTCCCTCGCTGTTTTCTCCTGCAGGCACCCGGCTCTGATGAGTATGCACCGTACTTTGATTTGAACTGTTTGTGCAAATAAACACCTTTTTCTAACCGTTGACATGTTGTGTCTCCTTTTTGTTGCGGCCTTTTGAGCCAGGTCGCAACAAATGGGGGCTCGTCCTACGGGTTATTTGGTTAAAAGTTTGTGTAGTGCTCAGAGCACATGGTGTCATTTGAGCGGCTGATTAGTTGATGTGGTCCAGCTGTGTGCTGGCTTGGCGCTGCTATTTGGGGGACACATCATGTCTTTTGGGTTTCCGGAAGCGTATCGTCAAAGGTTCAGAAGTTGGGTCAAGGGAGATAAGCAGACACATATGGAGTTTATCCGTGATTTAACTTCTCATTTTCAGCGGTGGTGCGCGGCAGCAAAGATTGCAAGTTTTGACGGCCTTTGTGAGCTCATTGTCTTGGAACAATTTAAAAACAGTCTCCCTCAGCGTGTGGCCACTTATGTGAATGAACAGAAACCTTCCACCGCGTTTAGAGCTGCTGAATTAGCGGACGATTTTGTGTTGACACATAAGGGCAGTTTTACTGAGAAGTATTCTAGGGGTGATTGGAAACGGGGAGAAGACAATGGCTATGCCCGCGGTGGTGCAAAGTTTTCACCAGGCTCCTCCCGTAGACTTGTAGGTACAGGGCGACCCGAGGGGGCCAAAGTGGACCTATGTCATTATTGTCGAGAAGAGGGTCATTGGAAGGGGCAGTGTCCGTTGCTGGAACCTGAGGGGAAGCCTCGTTCTTCACCACATGCTCCAGCCATGTGTTGTTCTGCCGTTTTGGTTAAAAAGCCGCAGGGTGTAGGATCGGGCATGGTGCCTGATAAGAAGCTGGTTTGTGCCGACTTGGATGTGGGTTCTGTTTTTGAGCCGTTCATAACGGAAGCCGTTGTGTCAGTAGTTGGTAGTGACAAGTATGTTCCGATTAAGGTGTTGCGTGACACAGCAGCTAGATACTCATTTATTGCTGAGTCAGTATTGCCTTTTTCATCAGAGACAGAGACTGGGGATGTTGTGCTGATGAGGGGCATGGAGATGGGCTTGATCCCTGTGCCACGGCATACAATAGTGCTGGATTGCGAGCTGGTGCGGGGAGTTGTGTCTATTGGCGTGCGTCCCGCGTTGCCACTTGATGGGATACAGATGATTTTGGGCAACGATCTCGCTGGTAGTGCTGTGTGGGCTGGTGTGCCACCGCCTGTGGTGGTTTCCAGGCCGTTGGCATCTGTGGAGCCAGATAAGAGCGGTTTGCAAGTTCCAAGTGTGTCGCCAATTTATACTGTTACGCGTTTGCAGAGCCGTAGGATGTCTACTGACCTACCTGTTTCAGAGTCTGGAGAATGTGGTCCAGCACGGTACCTTGAGATCGGGACAAAGAAGAAGGAGAGGACAGTCAAAGAGGTGAAGAACAAGAGGAGGCCGAACAAGAGGAGGCAGAAGAAGAGGAGGCCGAAGGAGGTCGGCGCGCCCAAGAGACCGATGAGCGCCTACATGCTGTGGCTCAACGCCAGCCAACCCAAGGAGGAGTGGGACCTAAAGGCAGTGGAGGCGAGGAAGCGGTGCGGGGTCGCGGGGCAGGAGTTCGGAGACAGTGGAGGAGGAGCGTCCTCCAGTCCTAAGAAGGGAAATAAAAAAAACTGGAGTTAAGAAGGAGGATATTGGGTTGTCGTGGATCCCTTTGGGGCCCCGTCTTAAGGGGGGGGCTGTGATGCCCCTGTGGGTGCATCAGTAGAGAGGAGTTGGTGATGGGTGATTGGTGATTGGTGATTGGTGTTTGCTGTGTGCATTTGATTGCAGTTACTCAGGGCACCTGGGTCTGGTGTCCTGCAGCTACTTAGAGCCTCTCTGCTCCTCTCTGCTCCCTCGCTGTTTTCTCCTGCAGGCACCCGGCTCTGATGAGTATGCACCGTACTTTGATTTGAACTGTTTGTGCAAATAAACACCTTTTTCTAACCGTTGACATGTTGTGTCTCCTTTTTGTTGCGGCCTTTTGAGCCAGGTCGCAACAATAGACAAAGCATTTACAGACACAGTGGCCAGCTTCAATAGTTATAGCAGCTTTTAGTCTGTTTAATGAGACCAGCTCTCTGAGTTTCAGCTCAGTTTGAAGCTGGTTCCATGCTTCAGGAGCAGCGTAACTGAACGCCCTCTTCCCCAGTTCAGTACGGACTTTTGGTACAGTTAAAAGGAAAAAGTCCTCGGAGTGAAGCCGATAAGATCCTGTACCAAGAATAGCCTATATATAAGGATGTGCCAATGTATCAGTCGACGTGTGATCATGGAAGACCATCCAACACGAGCGTATAGGTTGCAGTGGTGCGTTAAGGTTTTGAGGTTTGTGATGAATCTCAGTGCACCATGATAGAAGACGGTATCCAGCGAGTGAAGGCACTGAGAAGATGCATTCATATAAACCACATCTCCATAATCCAGCACAGACAGAAAGGTTGCAGACACTAGTCTCTTTTGGCCTCATAAGAAAAACAGGACTTGTTTCTAAAGAAAAACCCTAATTTTATTCTTAGTTTTTTCAAAAGTTCAGCAATGTGTGGTTTAAAAGAAAGCAAATGTATATACCACTTCTGCTGCACTTGTTTTGTTTAAACCCATTGAAGTTGAGGTTGCTTTCTCTACCACAAAACATTTAGTAGAAAAACACATTGTGAACTTCAATTGATAGTATGATATATGGTTGTAGTTTCACCTTCCATTGCAAGAGGCTAAAGATTAGGATCAAGAGAGTTACACAGAGTAAATGCCATGTTTTGCAAACTGTTAAAGCCAAAGATAAAATCTTATTCTACTCTTTGTGTTTACCTTACTTGGTTCTGAGGTCAGTGAGTCAATTCTCTATTTGGACAAGAAAATATGTGTGATCAAATCATGCTTTAAAGTTTGCCGTCTTACTAAGATTGAAAGAATAAATCCTAATGCAATCACAAGGCAATTCAAAGTGCTTTACAAAAAACGAAAGACATTAAGAAAATGGTCATTAAAAAGAAAAGATAATAAAATAAACATTAAAAGAAAAAATACAAGTTAAAAGTTACAATGCAGTTTAAGATGTGAATAGTTCAATTAAAAGCAGCGGCAAAAAGAAAAGTCCTTAGTCTGGATTTAAAAGTAGTCAGAGTTGCAGCGGACCTGCAGGTTTCTGGGAGTTTGTTCCAGATATTTGGAGCATAATAACTAAACGCTGCTTCTCCATGTTTAGTTCTGACTCTGGGGACAGAAAGCTGACCAGTCCCTGAAGACCTGAGGGATCTGGATGGTTCATAATTTAGCAGTAGGTCAGAAATGTATTTTGGGCCTAAACCATTCAAAGCTTTATAAACCAGCAGCAGTATTTGGAAATCTATTTGTTGACACACAGGAAGCCAATGTAAAGACTTCAGAACAGGAGTGATGTGATCCACTTTCTTAGTGTTAGTGAGGACTCGAGCAGCGGCGTTCTGAATCAGCTGCAGCTTTCTAGTAGATTTTTTAGTGAGACCTGTGAAGACACCATTACAGTAGTCCAGTCTACTGAAGATAAAAGCATGGACAAGTTTTTCCAAATCCTGCTGTGACATTAGTCTTTTAATCCTAGATATATTCTTTAGGTGATAGTAGGCTGATTTAGTAACTGTTTTAACTGTTTTAAGAAGATGCATTCATATAAACCACATCTCCATAATCCAGCACAGACAGAAAGGTTGCAGACACTAGTCTCTTTTGGCCTCATAAGAAAAACAGGACTTGTTTCTAAAGAAAAACCCTAATTTTATTCTTAGTTTTTTCAAAAGTTCAGCAATGTGTGGTTTAAAGAAAGCAAATGTATATACCACTTCTGCTGCACTTGTTTTGTTTAAACCCATTGAAGTTGAGGTTGCTTTCTCTACCACAAAACATTTAGTAGAAAAACACATTGTGAACTTCAATTGATAGTATGATATATGGTTGTAGTTTCACCTTCCATTGCAAGAGGCTAAAGATTAGGATCAAGAGAGTTACACAGAGTAAATGCCATGTTTTGCAAACTGTTAAAGCCAAAGATAAAATCTTATTCTACTCTTTGTGTTTACCTTACTTGGTTCTGAGGTCAGTGAGTCAATTCTCTATTTGGACAAGAAAATATGTGTGATCAAATCATGCTTTAAAGTTTGCCGTCTTACTAAGATTGAAAGAATAAATCCTAATGCAATCACAAGGCAATTCAAAGTGCTTTACAAAAAACGAAAGACATTAAGAAAATGGTCATTAAAAAGAAAAGATAATAAAATAAACATTAAAAGAAAAAATACAAGTTAAAAGTTACAATGCAGTTTAAGATGTGAATAGTTCAATTAAAAGCAGCGGCAAAAAGAAAAGTCCTTAGTCTGGATTTAAAAGTAGTCAGAGTTGCAGCGGACTTGCAGGTTTCTGGGAGTTTGTTCCAGATATTTGGAGCATAATAACTAAACGCTGCTTCTCCATGTTTAGTTCTGACTCTGGGGACAGAAAGCTGACCAGTCCCTGAAGACCTGAGGGATCTGGATGGTTCATAATTTAGCAGTAGGTCAGAAATGTATTTTGGGCCTAAACCATTCAAAGCTTTATAAACCAGCAGCAGTATTTGGAAATCTATTTGTTGACACACAGGAAGCCAATGTAAAGACTTCAGAACAGGAGTGATGTGATCCACTTTCTTAGTGTTAGTGAGGACTCGAGCAGCGGCGTTCTGAATCAGCTGCAGCTTTCTAGTAGATTTTTTAGTGAGACCTGTGAAGACACCATTACAGTAGTCCAGTCTACTGAAGATAAAAGCATGGACAAGTTTTTCCAAATCCTGCTGTGACATTAGTCTTTTAATCCTAGATATATTCTTTAGGTGATAGTAGGCTGATTTAGTAACTGTTTTAATGTGACTGTTGAAACTCAGGTCAGAGTCCATGACTACACCTAGATTTCTGGCTTTATCTGTTGTTTTGAACATTGCAGACTGAAGCTCAGCGCTAACTTTTATACATTCTGCCTTGGCTCCAAAAACCATTACCTGAGTTTTATCTTTGTTTAATTGGAGAAAGTTCTGACACATCCAGTCATTGATTTGTTCAATGCACTTACTCAGTGTTTGAACTGGAGAATAGTCTCCTGGTGAAATTGTTACGTAAATTTGTGTGTCATCCGCATAGCTATGGTAACTTACTTTGTTGTTTTTCATGATCTGAGCCAGTGGTAGCATGTAAATGTTAAAGAGAAGAGGCCCCAAGATGGAGCATTGAGGTACCCCACATGTCATATTTGTCAACTCAGATGTGTATTTACCTACAGAAACAAAGTTTTTTCTGTCCTTTAAGTAGGATTCAAACCAATTTAGAACTGTTTCCCGAAAGTCACACCCAGTTTTCTAGTCGGTCGAGTAATATGTTGTGGTCAACAGTGTCAAACGCAGCACTGAGATCTAATAATACTAACGCTGAAGTTCTGCCACTGTCTGTGTTTAAGTGGATGTCATTGAAGACCTTTACAAGAGCAGTCTCAGTGCTGTGGTTTGGACGAAAGCCTGACTGGAACACATCGAAACAGTTATTTAAATGCAAGAAATTACTCAACTGTTGAAAAAGAACTTTTTCAATGATTTTACCTGTAATTGTTCATTACTGAAGCATCTAGATTATTCTTTTTTAAGAGCGGTTAAATGACTGCAGTTTTCAGGGCCTGTGGAAAAATACCTGAGTGAAGAGATTTGTTTACTATATGAAGTAGATCTGAGGCCATGCAACGAAAAACATCTTTGAAAAATCCCGTTGGAATAATATCAAGGCAGCAGGAGGAGGATTTCAGAAGTTGAATAATGTCCTCTAGGTTTTTATCATTAATCTGATGGAATTGTGTCATGGTGTTTGAATTGATGTTAAGTGGACACAGAGACAACACATTTGCTGTACCTGATGCAGAGGCACTGACTGCTTGTCTGATTTTCTGAATTTTGTCAGTGAAGAAGGAGGCAAAATCATTGCACGCCCTGTTGGATAGAAATTCAGAGGCTACTGACACTGGGGGGTTAGTTAGTCTGTCGACGGTAGCAAACAAGGCACGTGCATTGTTTTTGTTTTTGGTAATGATGTCAGAGAAGAAAGACTGTCGTGCGTTTTTCAATTCCAAATTATAAAGGCCAAGTCTCTCTTTATAGATTTCAAAGTAGACCTGGAGATTTGTTTTTCACCACCTACGTTCAGCTTTTCGACACTCTCTTTTTTCTGCTCTCACGGTCATGGCCTTTCTCCATGGAGATATTTTCTTCCCAGTCACTTCCTTTACCTTAGTTGGAGCAATGGCATCTATAACATTTTTTATTTTTGAATTAAAATAATCTACTAGCTCATTTACTGAGATGTTAGCAGGGGCAAGTGTGGAAGAAAAATTCTGTGTAAACATTTCCCTAGTATTTTCAGTTAAATATCGCTTTGTGGTTACCTCTTTTTGAACATTTTTGTGAACAGAAATAGAGCTCTCAAAGAAACCACAGGAATGATCAGAGAGTGCAACATCAGTCACCACAACCTTAGAGATATTCAGACCCTTTGAGATAATTAAGTCCAGAGTGTGCCCCTTATTGTGCGTGGGCTCCGTCACATGCTGAGTCAGTCCATAGTTATCAAGAACACAAAACAGTTATTTTGCCCCTCTGTCCTGGGGGTTGTCAACATGGATGTTAAAATCACCAACAATGACTAGACGGTCAAAGTCAATACACACTATGGACAGCAATTCAGTAAAGTCATCAAAAAAGCTTGCACAGTATTTGGGTGGTCTATAGATATTTAGAAACAGAGCTCGAGAGGAGCATTTCAGCTGAAGGGCCACATATTCAAAAGAAGCAAAGTTCCCATAAGATGTCTTCCTGCATTGAAGGGAATCATTGAACAGAATAGCAACTCCACCTCCTTTCTTTTGCATTCTTTCCTGACTCATAAAACTAAAGTTGGGAGGGGTTGATTCGATAAGAACAGCTGCACTGTTATTTTGTTCAATCCAAGCTTCCGTTAATCAATCAAGATTGTGCTCAGTGATAAAATCATTGATTAAACATGTTTTTCCTGCCAAAGACCTGACATTTAATAAAGCTAGTTTAAGTTTGTTAGATACACTTGAGAGTGCCATACGCCCTTGAGCCTGGACCCAGCACATATCAGTAAGAGTTTGTTGCGTTGCGTTGTGTACACACACATTGTGCAAACTTCCCTGCTTTAGTTACTGGACGCACCCCTCACACATAACGTCATTAGTCACGCGCAGCGCGTGACCGGTTATAAACAGACTTTCAGCAAGTGAACGGGTCGTTGTGTGTTCCACGTTGTGCGTTTATGAAACTGTAAGTATTGTTACTGTGGCATAAGCACCTGTTTGTATCAATGTTTGCATTTAAATAACAGTTTACAGACAATAATCGGCGTAGTGTGTATATATATTGTTTACAGTACTTGTTTGTCGTGTGACTGGCTGCCTGTTAAATGCTCAGTAGTTTAACTTTCTGTCCGCTGTGACTGTCGATATAATTATATTTGGTATGTACGACCGCCATATATTTCCAGTCTTGTGCTATTGCGGTGAGCTGTGTATAACTGTATGCTACAGTGGCCGGCAGGTGCAAACGCTAAACAACGGCCAAAAACACAGACATAAGCAGGAAACACCTGCAAATAATAAAATGAAAAACCAACAAACCCTGAAAACACATACAACAGAAAAACGCTGCATTTACAGAAATGATGCAAGCTAAACCTACAACACACAAACCCCGAAAACAAACGCAACAGAAAAACGCTGCAAATACAAAAACGATATGCAAAGTCAAAAGCACATACAACCGAAAAACACATTACAAAAAATAAAGACATTACAAAAAAAAACATTCCGGAAGTGCTCCAGGCCTCTAGGGGTCGCGCTAGGTGGAACAGATTGATGTATGACCAGACATAGAGAGAACGAACAAGAGGAAAGAAAGTTCATTTAAGTGGAGAAAGATATAAGAAGCTAAGTTTTGTTTTGTTTTTATACATAGAGCGTCATATTTACGTAGCTAGCGTTAGCGTGTTTGATAAAAGAGCTTGCAAGAGCCATTGTGCACCTAAATGTAACTCTTGACATAATATAGATATAGTATAGAACCGGGACGCCCCTCCCTACACGCAGATCACACAGACTGGGTGGGGTCTCACGCCCTCACCTCGTGGAGGGGGCCTCAACTGAGCCGCAAATGCGATGCGGTGATAAATGCAATGTAATGTAATGTAATGTAATAAAAAAAGGAAATAAAATAAAATGTAAAAAGTTGAATTCAAATATTAAAACAGCAACACAACATTATTCCCACATTAAAAGCCAGTCTGAAGAGGTGTGTTTTGAAGGTGGGGGGGTCTGTGCAGTCTCTGATGTTTAATGGGAGTGAGTTCCAGAGGGAGGGGCCAGCGATGGAGAAAGCTCTGTCCCCCCAGGTTCGGTGCTTGGTTTGTGTGGGGATAGACAGGAGGTTGGCTTCTGATGAGTTAATTGAAAGACCGTTCTTTAATACTATTATAATATTTAGGTAGCAGAAAAATATCCACTCTTTTTGACTTAACCTAGCTGTCCTACATTTTATTTCTCCACAGATGTACTGGTTCCAGCGTGACATCTTCGCATGGCTTTTGTGGTGTCTGTGGCAGAGACATCACATTTCTAAAAGATGTGGCTAACAAAGTCCCTGAGGAGATGCCCACCACTAGTGTGCATCTAAGTGCACAGCCTAGCACCAGTGCAGGTAAATAGATTGTTCGTTTTATTACCAAACAATAAGTATTTATAGAAAACTTGGTTTAAAAGTTCGAATTCTGTTATTATACAAATACATCTCTAAACTATGTGGCTTACCTACTGTTGAATGTGTTATAAGATGTTCCTCAGAAGGGATTGAGGATGAGACTCCTATTGAACATAATGAAGAGTAATGCCTGTGTTTTTTTGTAGCAGGAAGCTCAGCTGTAGAGTCCTTTCAGAAATATAGGGAAATAAAAAAGAGGGAGAGAAAAATGAAATGAAACTCCAAAAATGAAAAGAAACAGAAATTGGCGAAGGTATGCAACGTTTTCTATTATGAATACATCTGTAATTCAAATCTGCTCACCACACTCTCATATAATGTCCCAAAAAATGTTTTATTCATTTGCATGTTATTGTCTTTTTGCAGATTTCTGTTGGAGTAATGAGGAGGATGGATGGCTGCCTTAAACCCGTGAGAGGGAAGTCACTTCCCCTTAATGTTGAACCTCAATGGGCATGTGAAGAACTGTTGACTGCTGCCATAAAAAAGCAGAAAGCCTTTAACCAGGACTTGGAAGATGGTGCCCATGTCTTGTTGTACCCTGATGCGAGGGTGATATTGTGTAGCACAATACAAGCCAGTGTTATTTGGCATGCTCCTTGGGGTTCCACTCTCAGATAGTTGAGGCATGCAAAACGCCTCTTCAGTACTCCATTCAAGCACTCAATGGCACACCTTGTTCTTCCATGGGCATTGTTGTAGCGCATCTGTGAAGGAGTGTTGGCCGTGGGAAAAGGTGTCATCACCCATGGTAGGAGTGGGTAGGCACTGTCGGCTAATATAACTCCATCCGGCCTGTTGGTTTGGAATTCAGTGAACAACCGGCTCTCTCTGAAGATACGTGCATCGTGGACTGACCCAGGCCATCTCACAACACAGTTGGTGATGGCAAGGTCAGCATCTCCCACAAGTTGCACATTGATGCTGTGCCTCCCTTTCCTGTTGACATATTCCCACTCCCTCTGACGAGGTGCTTGAATATGTACATGGGTGCAGTCGATCACCCCAATGGTGTTGGGCATGTCTCCCAGAAGAAAAAACTTCTGCTTCACTTTGGCAATCTGGCCATCAGTGGGAAAAGTCACAAAGTGATCCAGCAGACGAGCCAGTGCATCAGACACAGTAACCTCTCCTTCCAGCATGGAAGATGTGAACAATCTCTGCCATGACTGTGTTCTGACTGTTGTTTCAGTCAGTAGGCCTACATCAGTCTCTGAATAACAACTAATTGCAAATACACACCTGGAATGAATGTCCAGATTGGTTAGGGCCTGTGGTTAATTATGTAATTAATAGCAAGGCCAGACCTATACAACTAATTGCTGACAAAGGGGCCTAATTTTACATCTGCTGAGACCCATGCACTGCTGCTGGGTGTAAGGAACAATTATGACTCCATAGTTGGTAGCTTTAACAGAGAGGGTGGAGCGACTAAAGTAAAGAGCGGAATATGGATGGAACAGACAATGTGAATGCCACAGGATCTGGACACAAGAGGACGGTGGACCAAGTGAGGTTGAGGTGGAAGAATTTGAAGCAGCAAGCTACCAAGGACCACAGCCAGGCTAAAAACCCACAGACGGGTAACAAACCACACAAAAGGGAACAATACACAGATGTGGTACTTGATATCATTGGTGGACAGCAGTCACAATCTTTACATGGAATACCAAACGTTGTACTGGATGATGAGTCGCAGGTATGTGTGATTTTATCCTTGTTCCTATAGAACTACAATTATTATCTTGTATAATTGTTATGTTCATAGTACTACAATGGCTATATATGTCTTACATAGCATCCTAGTACTACAAGTTTCCAGGTTGCATGCTTGTGATCATCTTATTAAGGGGTATAAAGTATATTGATAAACTTTCATTTCAGGTCGTCAATGCACCTGATGTGACACACACCATTGAAGATGAGGTCCTCCTGACCCATGTGGATCCAGAAGCTGCTGATGACACACTGCAAGAGCCAACTCTAAAGAGAAAATGCAAGCGCACCAGAAAACCAGAGCAGAGGGATGATGCCTACGAGACTCTGCTGAGCCGTGAAACGGAGAGGGCAGAGATGCAGATCCGTCTGGCCAAAGAACAAATACAGCTGTGCCGGCTTCAGCAAACTGAAACCTCACTGAGAATTCAGCTCCTCAAAGCACGCCTGGATGATCCAGCTGCCTTTGAATTAATGCTTTATTGTTGTTACCCTAGTGGGAGTATTTTTTGTAATTACAATTTCATTATGATTTGATGTCCTTTATGTATTTAAAAATATAATTAAACATTATAGATGTCTCTGCAATGTGGTCTCTTGTCTTCTTTGTATTATTTTTCATATCCACTAGATGGCGATCGGTAGAATTAAGCACTGATATTCAGGATCTAGTCATCTTGAAAAATCGTAATCTGGATCAGACTGATCCTATCCTGAATTGCTTTGAACTCCAGGGACAACATTTGGCCGACTTGTCTGATCCTGGATCACAAAAAATGAGATTTCAAAATCTGATCGGATCTGATGAGATTAAAAGCTTTGAACTCTTGGGCCCAGGGGATCATAATGTTCAAAATCAACATTAACAACAGCACAGCTTGCAGAAATATAAAAGGAATGTTTCATTTTAGACTTAAAAAATACTTTTTGGATAACACAAATCTCATTTTGTAAAGCCTCTTGTCACATTACATCACATGGCTGTACAGTGCACTAAATTCCACCCCGCCATTCAATGTAATCATTGCATGACTATGACCTTTTTTATGTGGTTTTCACCCCTTAATAAGAACCGATGTCTACTTGTAATTGTCACATGGTGCATGTTAATATATCAGTGACCTTTGCTAATTCAACTGTTACAATTGAAACGTGTCAGATTTTTTAAACTATATATACTTACAATTACCTCCTAAATCTGATAATCATCAGAATGGTATGATGGATATTTCTTCCATAAAAAACATTTACATTCCAGATAATACCAAAAAGTTAAAAAATAAAGCACAACTTTGAGTTATGGTAACAGAAACTCACACATATACATACATGTTGAAACAGTTTGGTTCTGTTGCGGTCAGCTGCAACAAGCAAGCTCAATATTAAGAATGTATTAGAACTAAAACAGTGGGTCTCTGTGGGACATTCACTGATGATATATTTCTTATTCTGGTGCGGGTGCGTCTCCTTCAACCCCAGGATCTGCTGCATCATCGTTAATCATCTCATTGTATTTGCTCTTGAAAAATCCAGCCTGAAAGTACGAAACAAATGACGTTACATAAAAAGATGCAATATAAATGAATGAACAGATTATACACTTTATTTGTATAGCACCATTCATGCACAAAGCAGCCCAAAGTGCTTTACAGAAAACATAACAACAATATTAAAATAATATTAAAATGAATACAGAACAAGATAAAACATCTACAGTGATAATATGTTAAAAGAAAATAATTTTAAAAAAGAAAATGTAAAATTAAAGCAAAACAGAAAAGAAATACAGTAAAACATGGACAATGATACTGACAATTGAAAGCTAACCCAAATTAAAAGCCATATTAAAAAGATAGGTTTTTAATTAAATGTGCGTATTTATTTTAAATGTGCGCACAGCACATTTAAAATAATACCACAACTCAAAATGGCCTGGTTGCATAATAATCTGAAACTATGTTCGGGGTCTCACCTTATACAGGCCAGCGGTGAGTAAGGCCAGTAGAGCCAGTCCTCCCAGGGATCCTCCCACAATCTCTTTGGTGAAGTCTGGCTCAGGATACACTTCTACCTCTGCCTCAATCTGAGAGGGGAAAAGTCGGTTCAATTCAAGCTTGTTTAAAACACACATCATTTTAAAAGATAAAACGTGTAGTCACCTTGCGAACAGGAGGGTTGTTGTTGGAGCCCGACGTAAAGAAGATGTACTGGTTTCTGTCGTACTCCAACATGGCTGTGCTGGTCAAGATGAATTTGGCAGATTGAAGTCCGATCTGTTTAGGGGGAACATTTTTTAGTAAAATACTGATTGTGGAATAATTTTACCTCAGTTTAGCCAGCAACAGTAATTAAATGTGGATCAAATCGTTTGGGACGATCGTTCCTGTAAAAAATGCGGTTCAGTAATCAAGTAGTCGGTTTTACATTTTGAATATTTTCATGCGGAAGGTATATGGAAGGTTTTTTGTATATATTAATATAACACAGTATTAGGAATTGAGAGACATGCACCGCCAAGATGGCTTATGAGCTTATTTGCACAACCCTAATTATATTTTGACGTAAAGTAAACTACCTTTATATACACAATTATTTTTACTACAGCGTATTTGAGTTATACACAGTACATTAGTTTAATTTCTTTAGTTATTTAAAAGCATTTGTAACAGTCTCAAAAAACGTCAATAGTGAAGCAATCACTTAGTTCATATTCATTTCATAACGTCAAGTAAACAATAAATAAAATACTTTTTTAAATGAATAATTATCTGCTTTTAGTAATCCTCTTTTATACTTGGTCAGATGTGATACTATAAGATGTTTCAAATGCAGCACGTAAAATAAACAAGTCAGTTAGTTTATTATTATTCACATTACATTACATTCACATTATTACCTGCTCTATCCATGCCGAACTAAGGTTTGCAGAAATGTAGTACGTTTGGCTCTTCAGTCTTCCAATGAAGTGACTGCACTTGAACACTCTGCAGCTGGCCACTGAGCAGTCCTGTGGGTCATTCAAATAAAACAGAGAGCAGAGAAAGCTGTGTTCAGGCCTGCACACTCCAGTGGAATGAAACCATAGTAGTTATATAAAAATCTAAAACGTTGCAATTACTCATAAAGCGCATACTTACCACCAACTTATTTTTCTTTATCTCTGCAACAAAATCTGTGACAGTGGGTTTTTCATCGCTGTGTCTTTGGCAGTCTGGAATCTGAAATGGAGCCGATTTATGGTGCATTAGTTGCATTATTGATATTTTTCCATGTAGATTTAGCAAATGGAGCTGCTGTGATGCAATCACATTTCAGACTTGATCTGTTAAAGTATTATTGTATCGTATAAAATACTCTATTTTTGATAGATATTTGGGGGTTCAAGGACAAGAAGTTTCCGTGTTACCTGCAAACTGCCTGAATCCACCCAGATGCCTTTATCTCCGAGCTTCACCGGCACCCTGATCACCACAGTGAGATTCAGTGCTCTGATATCATTTGTAACCTAAAAGAAGAGCAGAATAGAAAACATGGTAGGCATCAAATCATTGTGATGAGCATTAAGAAAAAGTCTGGATTAAAGTTTATGATTTCAAATAGATAACTTGTATTATTATAACATATTTTTACCACAATTGATTGCCGCAATGGTTTCTGCAAATTATTCTTTCCATGAGAGAAGTTGTTGTAGCTGAGGGAACTAAACAGACGTATTAAACATTTGATAGATATTAGGTAATAAAATGCCAGTTTTTTAAATAATATCTTTAGTTTCACATAAAACAACACAAACCTTTCAATTGTAGCAAAAATGCTGTACTTCACATCGATCTCTTTCTTTTGGTACAGTTCACTTGAGTCGGAGTGCTGATTATTCCCACTAGAGAAAGAGAAAAATATAATGTGTACAAATGATAAAAGCACTAATGCACACGTGCCTGTTGGTATGCTTATAATGCATGTTGCTTAGCAGTACCTAGTAGCATTTGCAGAAACAAAAATCTTCCTTTCAAGTTGACTATTGGTTTCAACCCCATAGGAGACGATGAATAGGACCTGAAATGACATGAATTAAGATCAGATAGCCTATTCTGTGTCTGTAGCAGTACAACACTCGGTACAAAAGACAAACCTTAGCATTGCTCTTCAAAATAGGCTTGTCAACTGTGCAGTCTGTTCTTCCTCGCATTAAACCGTCTTCAGTGTCCAAGGAGTTGCACTCAATTCTTCCCTGTAGTTCAAAAGAATTGAAGGAAATCGCAAAATTAAGTGAGAATGGGATGACTGGAGATGAAATGAAGCAGATTTTGATGCCTTACCTGCAGAATTGTAAACTTCCTATAAGAGAGTCCAGCTGGGTATGTGAGAATGACACGGCTGTTATAAGAGTTTTCCCCACTGTTCTCCACAGAGACAGTGACATCCAGCAGTTCATCAATGCCCACTTTGACCTCTGAGGATCTGACAGATTATAAAGAAAAATTAAAGTAGATTACATTACGTTAAGGTGCGTTCCAATAATCATATTACAACTATATGTGCCAATACATGGTAGGCTAATTGTCAAATGCAGCATGCCAAAAATAGCAGGATGTCATACTGCATCTGGTAGCATTTAGCAGTGAGCAGCATACTTTTCTGGCTATCCTGACCCAGACCCAAGAGGGTTCAAAAAGTTTGTATTTGAAAGCCTAGTGCATTCAACAGTAGTTTGTACAGGCAGCTACATTAATTACTTAAGTCAAAAGGCATGCTGTTTGAAGCAGCCAAGAGTCTACAGCTACAGTATGCTAGCAGCTCTGTGAAGCTGAGGCACAGCAATACCTAGAGCTAATAGCTAACAGCGTTATGTTTACCGTCTTATTTTGTCATGTTACCGTGCTACCATGTTTTAATTAGCACAGGACATCATATGGCTTGCTGTTAAGGATAAAATATGTTTTTTTTTCATTTTTATCTGAAGATGGCGCTAGAAGAAGTATCACAGAGGTGATTACATTTTATCCTGTCATTGAAGCATTTCAAGTAAAAGCCTCAACATGCTGCAAAAGGGACGATCATGAGAGTAAACCATCTGGGAACCATGGATGTCTGTACAAATTCTGGTGTGAATCCATATAGTTCTAAACTTGACCTGTTAATGGCAGTAGATGAAAAGTGAGGGGATCACCAAAGCCATCAAGATTAATTGTATTTATTATGCAACAAGACAAGACATCTATTAGATCCATTCGTTTTTTCTTTCAGCAAAGAACATCTGAAATATCTCTGTTGTGTATAACCCAAACATAAAACAAAAATTGTTAGTTTGCACTCCTTACACTTGCCGAAAACACCAAAGTTAAGCTAAACGTTTGTAACTCACTCGGTAAAGTTGAAATCCACTTTCATGTTATCTACACACACATTGTCCGTGCCGCAGTTGATCTCAAACCCTAACTGTGGAAGAGAGAATGAAGTAAAACACGTTTGTTTAGAAAGATTAGACACCACATTTAAAATTCTGACATCCATGAAATAACAATTGACTGGTGTTAAGAAGGACACTGAAGCATTGTTGAAGTAATATTCTGACAAGACGATGAAGACCATGTGTAAGACGTGTTAGCATCCCTTTACTTACGCGTTGAAACGTTGTCGTCTGAGCCTGCAGGGCGAGACTCGGCCTGAGCATTTGGGCAGACGGCAATCCTTCAAAGGTGAATTTGAGTTCATTGTCCAGCGCATTGAGAGAATCTTCTGGACAAGCCTGCAAGACGAGGGCACTATTATGAAATGTTTTTTGTTAATGCAGCGTGGGTTGAACTCATAGGCATCAAACATGGCATTTGTCAGCATTTTGTATTTCTAACAACTCACCTCAACTAAGAATTGTTCGGTGTTGCATGTCGGCCTAGTCAAGCCGAGAGAAATGTTTCTAGACACCTCTCGTTGTTTCCCAGCAACGTAAGCTCGGTTGTTTGGGACTTTGCGGGTGGCATCCAGTGTTAAAACATAATTAATCTTTGCTTGAGCTGTAAACGATCAGAGTTTAATTTAGAGTTTATTCATGTTAACAGTTATGTAAATGCATGGAAAGGGGGAGTATGGGGTACCTTGCTGGACCTTAGAGTGCATTGTCATGGTGAAGCAGATTGTAGCTAGGATTGCCAAAGGTTTTGTGCAGTCTGAGTTTTGAGTAGAGATTTGGCTTGGGTCGAACGACACTCTTGCTTCTACCATTACTATAGGCTTTGATCTGGGAAATTGAAGGAGCAGGAAAACATAGTTGGATAACTTCCGTCTTTCTCATCAATAGTCCAGCAAATCATATCTTAACTGCCTGATACAAACCATTACTGGTGAAGAGCTAACATGTGTACCAAGAGGCTTAACTCATCTTTGCAGTAGAATTACACTTACCTGAGTAAGACAACACTGCCCTTTGAACCCACCGCTAAATCGGGCAGATTGTCACTACTTTGGTCAAAAGACGACTGACTGATCGACATGCCGAAGAACTTTAGTCCTGTCTTGACTTCAGAGCCAGCGATCCTCTAAATAAATGGAAACATTTTGATTAGTTTTTGATATGGTGTAAGCCACAACTACTGGGTCATGTTTCTCGCTCACCTGTGTGTAGGTAGAACTGATCCTTTTCCTTCTTCCACCTTCGCCGTGGAAAATGTAGATGCTGCCTTGACCGTCGTTCTCCAAAGGCGCTCCAACTGCCAAATCCCTAAGACCATCTGTGTCCAGATCCGGCAGTACAGCAAGGGAAGACCCAAACCTTCCTCTTTGAGATGCATCCCCTCTCAGTACTGATGGAGAATCTAAGTGGCACTCAACATCCTGGTAGAAATATAGGGATGAGTGTCAATGTTTGCATTGTATTTAAAGAAACCGATTAATTCAATGGCACCAGATGAAACTGTCATTTACCAAACGAGATACGGTGCAAACGTAAACCCTTCCCTCTCGATCAGAGTCAATGTACATTGGGGCGGATATGAGGATAAGATCAGAGTATCCGTCTTGATTCACGTCCATCGCACAAACAACGGCACCAAAATATTCACCAACCTGAAACTGTGAAAGCAACAAATACATACATAAAACAAGAAATTGCTTTTCTTCAGGACTGTTGGATCATTTTGAAAGATAAGCACATACCTGCCATCGAGAGGGGTCAATAGTTTTGTACTTCAGGTGGTTGTAAACTACCCTCACAACTCCTCGGTGTTTATATCTTGGAGCACCCAGAATTGTCAATGTGCCTCTTGTCGTCCTGGCAACAGCCATGGAGTACCCTGAATTAATACTCATTGGTCAAAAGTCTGAGAAAACTGTCTATTTTTGCAGATCTTAGTTTTTTTAACTACCACTGCAGAAAATGAATATGCACAATGCATTATTTAGAAAAGATTGATCTCTACATAAAAATACGTAATTTAGATAGAGATCACCATATTCAAAATTGTAATCTTTAAACTAGAAAGTATCATACATACAGATACTTTATTATCAGCTTCCGTTAAGACATTTGTAAAAACATAATACTGACTTTTTCTGACTGATATTGCTTTTTGAACAACAATAATATTAATAACTTAACAACAGAGAGGACACACATTTGCAGTGGAGCAGTGCAAATACAAGATGTACATTTTGAATTTGTATTTATATATATATATATATATATATATATATATATATATATATGTGTGTGTGTATATGTATTTAACTTACCCATGTAACTGTCTTCCTCTATATTGGCCTCAAATGAGCCTGTCTTCTGGAGTGTGCCCATTGAGTATTGCAGGTAGCCTCCCTTCCACACATTCGCCCCAACCATACCGATCTGAACTCCCTTCAATTCAAACAGATGTTAAATTAAACAGGCTTTCCAAAAAAAAACATTCCACTATTTGCTAAACTTATTGAATGAAGTTAAATAAGTAGTAAGTAACTTGTGTCCCAAACATGTCCCAAAAAACATGATGCATATTCTGCTTTCTATCAACATACGCTGATACAAAGAGGTACAAAGATACAAAGGCGTGTTCATCTATGTGTTTGCATTGTCCAGTGAATTTCAAGCGTGCTTTTTTATTACCTCAGGTACATAAACTGCACTGAATCCCTCTTGAGCCATTTCCATTTTCAGTGACTCTCCATCTGTTTGCGATCCTGTCATGGAAATAATACATGAATTGGCACAATGACCTCTCAATGACGCATGATTCAATGGTCATGTCCTGATACCTACTTACACTGAACAAAAATATAAACTTTTGTTTTTGCTCCCATATTTCATGAGATGAACTCAAAGATCTAAAACATTTTCTATTTACACAAAATAACCATTTCTCTCAAATATTGTTCACAAATCTGAAAAAATCTGTGATAGTGAGCACTTCTCCTTTGCCGAGATAATCCATCCCACCTCACAGGTGTGGCATATCAAGATGCTGATTAGACAGCATGATTATTGCACAGGTGTGCCTTAGGCTGGCCACAATAAAAGGCCACTCTGAAACGTGCATTTTTGCTTTATTGGGGGGGTCTGGGGGGGTCCGACAACCAGTCAGTATCTGGTGTGAGGGGTAGGGTTAGGGTTAGAGTAATGTTGTGAATCGAGTGGCCTATGGTGGTAGTGGGGTTATGGTATGGGCAGGCGTATGTTATGGACGACGAACACAGGCCACTCGATTCACAACATTACCCTAACCCTAACTCTAACCCTACCCCTAACCCTAACCCTACCCCTCACACCAGATACTGACTGGTTTTCGGACCCCCCCAGACCCCTCCAATAAAGCAAAACTGCACGTTTCAGAGTGGCCTTTTATTGTGGCCAGCCTAAGGCACACCAGTGCAATAATCATGCTGTCTAATCAGCATCTTGATATGCCACACCTGTGAGGTGGGATGGATTATCTCGGCAAAGGAGAAGTGCTCACTATCACAGATTTTTTCAGATTTGTGAACAATATTTGAGAGAAATGGTTATTTTGTGTATATAGAAAATGTTTTAGATCTTTGAGTTCATCTCATGAAAAATGGGAGCAAATACAAAAGTGTTGCGTTTATATTTTTGTTCAGTGAATATACAGTGTAATTCAAAAGAGCAGATTCATTACAAATCAAAGTCTCTGCTTTGACTGAAATTGTATGCAGGTTGACATTTCAAAGACATTTTCACCATCATAAGTTTACCTTCAATAGCAAAGAGTTTGGCCTGCAAAGTCGCCCTTATTTTTTCAAGGGCGTCAAAGTTCTGCACTCGAAAAACATTTTCCGTGGGAGAAGATGAAATAGTATCCAGTTCCTGTTTTGCTGCAGATGAGTTAAATGCGGACCCCACCTGGAGATGTTAAAAACAAAGGTTTGAGATATTGTGCTGCACCAAAGAGTGGATCACAACTTAATCCCAGAGTGGAACTGAAGAACTTACTCCAATAGCAAATCGAACAATGTTGTTTCTCTCAGCTAAGTCTGCTGAAGATTTGAGTTCAGTCCGGTCGTTTGATTCTCCATCGGTGATGACTATCAAGACCTTTTTTGCATTGGGTCTGGAACCTTGTGTTCTTGTGAAAACATTATTGCTGTCAAAAGAAAGAAACAATTTCAATACATGTTTGCATTATGTAGTATCAAATGTTAAATTGGGACAGCACAATGCCTTACTTTTAACAATTTAATTTAGTTTCGGACAATATATTTTAATGCAGGAATACTGACCTAATAATCATCATCATCAATTACTATTTAGCTTTGAGAAATGTAAAAATTGCTATCTGTTTTTTTAATCTTTTAGGATTTGGATTACTATTTTAGTTGCAGGACTTTTTTTAAATACGTATACTGTAAATGTGATTGAACAAAATTACAGTAACTTGATAAAAAAAGGTTCAGACTCATCATCTGTAAAGAGTTAAAAGGTGTTATACCTATAATACTTTTTAACTTTTACTAGATGAATCACCAAAGATACCTGCTGTTTTGTCTGCCCCAATAAACACTGCCACTAAAATGTGCAAAAGTTGCAAAATGTGTAAACACATAGCTACTCTAACGTGTTTGTAGATCCAAATTAAGAAATGTTTTTATTTTTCCATCACACAATTCAAAATGCCTAAACCAATTGATGCTTTGACAGACTCAATACATTTTTACAATAAAAGAAAATGAATTCTGAAAAACATTGCTCACAAATGGGAATTCAACATAATGATGACACTTACACCACATACTTGATGGCTTTGGCTGTGAAAGTGGAACCTCCGAGTTGCCTAATGTTGTCAACTTTAGATTGCCATAATTGAGTTCCAGATATGAAATTATTAAAGTAATAATGTACTTTAGGGATAGTAGAGAACTGGGAAATAGAAAACTGTGAAAATAGGAAAAACAAAAATTCAAGTTAATATCACAGTCAACGCTCACATTTTAAAATGTACCTGTCAAATTTCTTGTAGAAATTATTAAGAATGGTTTTAAACTCTGAAAATTACTTCTCTGATTTTGTCATATGGTAAACATAAACTTACCCTTGTGTCAAGTGGCAGGAGTGAGTCGACAACATTTTTCACAAATGTCTTCATTAATATAAAGTCCTGATAGTAGACGCTGCCTGAACCATCCAATAGAAATGCAATATCTGCTAATCGGCACTCTGTCAAAGAGATTTCAACACATTTTTTTTTTTATTACATTAAGTCAGATAAAAGCAGCAAACTGGGGCCCTATTTAATGTATGATAAGCTCTTTATCTTTCTCATAGTGCCTGTGCTGCAGCACCTCTTTTCACCCTCTGTCTGAAACCAGAGCTCAGTCTGCTCTGATTGGTTAGCTGGCCAGCTCTGTTGTGATTGGTCAGCGGCTTAGAGATGTCCCGACCCTTAGCATGTACAATGTGTTGGAGCGCTAGCCAATAGAAGCGTGGATGTTACATAGTGATGTCATGATGTAACAGAAGTAAACAAAGGAGTCTAATGGAGGTGTTTCAGGGAGGGGGGAGTTAGTCGGAGAGAGAAACTTCCTCTGGAGAAAATTGCGGATTTTAGCTTTTGCAGACCATTTACATGCACACAAACCTATAACACTACAGGAAATAGAAAAAAACCCAAAAGCCTAATAGGGCCCTTTAAATAATACATTACTATTGGCTCATATAGGAACTTGTCTTTTGGCCTGTGCTGATATTGCAGATAGCCTTCTTTCCACTCATCACTACCAAAACGGCTCTCTCAATTCACCTTTAAAATTACACTATGTCATGTTCTGCCACTAGGGGTCTCTTACTCAAAACAATTACAAAAGCTTAACTGCTAATCATGGAAGTCTGTCATTTCAGTCTTTCTCCTGTTTAGGATTTTATTGTTCAGGAGGTTTTTACCAGAAGCTGTATTATCCGCAGAGGTCTCCTCCTCTCCAAAACAAACATAACCAATGAGTAAATCTGATAAACCCACTGAATAAATCCAGCTTTTTAAATAAAATCTGTGTTTCTTGGGTGGAAGCATGAGGGTCTACAAGCTAAAGCCTAACATTAGCTCCGCTTGTTTGTGCTGTTAACTAAAGATTTAGATGCCAATGACCAACACAGTTAGGGCTAGCGGTAAAGGTGTTGTAGTTTGTTTTTGTAATGTGTCGAGTTTCTCCAAGTTTCCTAGTATGCACCGTGCCAGGTACAGTATGCTACACCCATAAAATGTAGGAGTTTATTTTTGTTTTATTCTTATATGTACATTACAACCATTGTATGTGTAATTATGAGCGTGTCTGCTGACATCATAAAGGAAACAGACCTTACATCTGAATAAGTGATTTATAAATATCTGTTCCCATGCTATTCATGGCAGTGTACTAACAATACTTCCATGATTTGTTCTTGTCTTTCATTAACCTGTTTTACAACATAGTTTATGGGTACATGTCCGTTTTCATGCAGGAAAAAGGATGAATTAAGGGCTCAACACTTTAGAAAAGCCTCTTGGTAAGTTACTACAATGCAACGATTCCTATGCAAGTCTTAGTGTGTCCATATTTATTATTCCATATTTACCTTGTGCAGTAGAAGGTACAGGACCTGTGAAGCGATTAGATCTGTCTATCTGCATGCACATACCGCTGTACATGGTGATACTTTTGCAGTCTCTTGGAATGGTTGGTCCACATGCCTGAAAGAGACAAAGTCCTGAATGATGAGTATTATGTTGCTATCGGTGCTGTCCTTTAATGAAATGTAAAGCAGAGAAAAAAAATATTTAACTGGTAGTAGTTTACTTGCTCACCAAAGTGTTTTGTGTGGTTGGATCATTTGTCATTGTTAAACCAAGAGACATGTTGATGGCAAATCCTGGCACTGCATTGAAAAAGTCATGTTGAAAAAATATAATTGATCAACACAACAACAGCCTCAGTCACAAGTCACAACTACAAACCCCCGCTGTCTCATGGAGAGACCACACACACACACACACACATACACACACACACACACACACACACACACACACACAACAACACAGACTATAACACCCCTTGCTGTTAAATACCAACCATACGTGCAATATGTATATATATATATATGCCGTTAATAACTGTGCAATATATACCTGGCTGCTAAATACTAAAAACTGTTACAGGATGTGTATTTTGTAAATTGTGTAACTTTGAATTTTTTATTATATTTGTTATTATATCATAACTTTTTGTTAACTTAGTACTTTTTAATGCATGTAAAATAACATTAAGCTGTCTGTGGCTCTTTTTCTGCTGTAACGACGCACATTTCCCCTCTGTGGGACTAATGAAGGTATTCTGATTCTGATTCTGAAACCTCAGCAAAACTCCTTCCGGATCAAGCAGAAAATAGAATTTGAGAGAAAATAAATATTTTCTCTCAAATTCTATGTTTTGCTTGATGACTTCTTCATCTTTTTCAGAAAAACTGGATGAAAAACTGCTTTTGAGATTCAATAACCAACCTTTTGTTTCTTGTTATTCGTTTCAGTAAACAGCCAATGAGAATCCTTTTTAAAAAATATACTATTTATACTTGAGTTTAATATTTATGAAGCGTTTGGATAGTTTCTTACCTGGAATTGGTAGGGGACTGCATGATTCAGTTTCGGCGGAGCATTTAAATATTTTCCCCCTTTCTGTGGAAGACGACTGTGCAAGAGGAGCACTGACCAGCAAGCTGAGGAAACACAAGCAGACAGACATGTAACTGAGCAGTGTAGCTAAATGGGAAAACATTTAAAATGCTACTTGAGATTTAGCATTAGTGTGAGATACACACGATGGAAAAGCTAGAACACATTCTGCCTTATAGACCCATGTTCCACAACAACATCCATGCTTTGACTTACTCTGATGGCCTCTGCACCACCTGGTACCCAAAACTTTTGTAAGAGTACTTCAGGGTCTTCCAAGCCACAGGATCGATGTTGAAACAAAGTGCAGCTTTTAACACTGAGGAATGAGAAGAAAAAAGAACAACGAAATCAAAGCCACTAAATGAAGAATGTTAATGTGACATTAACACTTGTTTTGCATATAGCTAATAGAAATTGTATGTGCTGCTTTCCAAGACGTTGAGACCGGTATGGTCACAAAACCACTTTTTTTAACATTTTGATGCATTTTGGACTCTGAATTGTCTTAGTCTTGAGTTTTACGTATATGAAGGAAGTGTTTTTGGTCATTGACCTTCATTTAACATTCCTACATTTTCTATTTATACCTATGTTGCAACTAGTCTGTTGCCTGCATTTACAGTAACAGGCTGTGATCACCGCTGTGTGGGTATGAGTATGCATGAAATCAATGGAATAACATCATCAAAGACACTAGGACTCGGTATGCTCTCACTCTTTCCTCAGATTCGACTGGACCTATTTCTTCAACTTTGACTTGATTAAGTTGGTCTTGACTAAAGCTCGGCTGCCTTTAGTAGCCTGAATGTAAAAGTGATGTGGATTTATATCTGCTATGTTAACAAACAAAAACCACCAGGGAGCGTCAGTGTCATACATTTACAAATAAATTCAACTTCAAAAGTAAAGATAAAGACACAAAGAAATGATTTATGTTTAAAAATATAATTTCTACATGAGCAGAAAATGAAGTAACCCTTGCTCTGTGTGAGTTATAGTCACATTTAGAGGACCTTAAATTGTATAATTTAATAACTGACACTACCTAGAGATTACAGTATAGTGCAATCTATGAGGTCTATATTTCATTTTGACCCTTCATTTTACATTTCCTGACTTCGACAGATTTGCGTTGCACAAATGAAGTCTTCCGTTTTTCCTTTTTTGGCCACAACATGAGGTTTTCTGTACAATTGTACTCACTGGCGTATTACTTCCTCATGGTTTCTCAAGTTTACAAGAGATGAATATAAATAGAAACAATGTGTTGAACTACCTTAACTTCTCTGATCTTATACATGTGTTAAAGGTGGGGTAGGTCATTTTGGAGAAACCAGCTCGAGTCTAGAATGTGAAAATACACAACCGGAGAAAATCTGCCACTTCCTGACAGAGCCCCTCCTCCAACACACACGAACGCGCACATGACCAATGAGGGCACGAGATAAGTTTGTGCGGAGATGGAAGGCTGACAGGCAGGTCGGCCATCCAATCATTTTAGCCGCCGTGCCTTTTACAGTACTACGGCTTCCACAGGTGACATTTTTTCATGGATTTTTTGTCAAAGCACTTCAGATATTCATTGCTATCGGGATGTTAAGAGCATTCCATGGAATATAACAAAAAATGTATCTCGAGCCGGTTTCTCAAACTTACCTACCCCACCTTTAACTTCTCTGATCTTATACTTGTGTTAAACCTCAGGCTAACCCTAACCTCTTGATTATGATATACATTCAAAAGTCTGACGAAATAACATCATAGTCTTGTTGTAATAGCTTCTAACCATAAACCATATCATTTGTTTCAGATTGAATCACCATAAGTAAGGTTCTGCTTTTTCTTGTGACCACTACAGCCTTAGTAGGTAACAGCAGTCTTTGACTTCAGAATGACACAAATACTGCAATATATGTCATGCATTTCGGTTGTGTTAAAACACAGCATTGTGAGAGAACAGAAATGAATTTAGTGAATTAAAAATGTTAGATTGTCACTCAATAATTATAAACATAACTCTCTATGTACCACCAGAAGCAGAAGCTGTCAGTAAAGTGGCAGCAGGAAGTGGCCCTGCCCTCCTACCCCCTGCTGAGAATGTAGTGTTGTTTTTATTGCATATTTTTATTACATATTTTGAATAATTTGCTCATATTATGTCTTGTCCTGCTTCTCATACCTTTCTGACTGAACTTCTAGCTCCAGTTTTAACAAATGGATACGTTGCTTGGACTTTTTGACTTCTGTTTTAACTGGTGGATTCATTGTGTTCCTTATTGAGCTGGACTGAAGTTTAAGCTTCTGTTTAACCTGCTTTTGTGAATTTATTTTCTGGTATTCTAGATTAAAAGCGTAGATAAATGTACACCTTTTATCTCAACCCCCCAAGTCATGTTAATTTATAAATGCATAATTAGACTTAGCAGCTTATAGGTCCAACTCATTGGTAAAAGTCACACATTTCTTTTTTTTGCCTCTCATATTTCAAATGTCATGCTTTTCTCTGTTTTATATCATCAGATAAATATCTTTGGGTTTTGGACTAACAAAACAAGACACTTTAATACATAACAGTATATTTTTAGGAACTGGGATGTGGCCATTTTAAAAGACTAAACGATTAGTTAATCTAAAAAGATTATAGATAATGGAAATAATAACTATTAATGATGCCCTTTATTCATATAGGAGGTATTCATCATTTCACCCTGTTCACTTTTACTAATAACATAAATATTATGATAATACATTTCTATGATTTCAGCAAGCTGTAGGAACATAACAATGTATTAAATGACAGGATTGTTTTAACAGCTGCCTTAAAGATCTATAAAGAGAGACACAATCAGAAAGTATAAACTTGTCTTACCTGATAAAAGTATGAAAATGATCCAGTCCATTGTGTTATTCCCATGGAAACACTAAACGTGTAATATATTCTGAGCTCATAGACATTTATTGATGTGCCTAGTTACAATTTGTACCACTGCAACTGTGAAGGAAGGCGATGTTGAAAGCAAAATGCAGAAATCACAAGGTGACAGCTCGGGGTAAGGCAGCCACTTAGAGGAACTCTTGTGTAGGAGGTGTTGCAGCATATATATATATATATATACACATTTTAATATGAGCACACCATATGTTGTCCCTTGATTGCACTGTTTAATTTGATCCAGTCAATATCCACGCAATCTCACACCTACACACTTCTAAATGATCACCTATCTTTGTAACTTGGTAGAATAGTGTAGTAGTGTATAATGAGCCTTATTTGCATGCAAGACTGATGAATAATAATTCAAAAAAATTATTCAAACCTTACCCTGTCCTTTAATGTGCTGCTAAATTCTTTTAACAAAAAGACTTTTCAACAAACCGTGAACATAGTTTTATCACTTCAAATTGTATGAAAATATCCACAGTAGCAAGAAGGCCTGTTCCTTCTTTCTAACAGAGCTGTTGCGGTTTATTACACTTCCTCAGAGAGCATGAAGAGAGGAGGAAGATACATGTCACATCGTTCGACACATTTCATTCCTTATATGGCCCAACCTCACTGTGATCAATGCACACACAGTGAATGTTTGCAGAAGCTTACTCTCAAAAACCAAACCCAAAAATAAGAATGTCCATTTCTCCTTTTTGCATGACTTCCTCTGCACTGTCTGGTCCCTGTAAGCCTGTGTTCCAGTTTAATAGGTGCCTATGTATATACCTGTTAATATATGGATTTAAAAATAGACAGATTATTGTACATGGTGCCTACTGTGACATTAAAACCAATATGTTTATGCGCTATAACTTATTCTCAAAAAAGTCGACCTGCCAGACACATGATAAATGTAACTCAGATTTTCTATTTCTATTGAAATAGCTTTGCGTGTTTACTCTTTTAGCTGACAGCCGGTTCAGGAAGTGAACCTCTTCCTGCCACTGCTTACCAAAGATAAAGCCAAAAACGTTGACCTTTTTAATGGTGCAACATTTTACATCCTTTTATATGTGTGACTTGTGCTCTGTGTCTACCTATCTGAAGGGATAAAATAAAACAGATATAAAGTGCTCTGCAACCTGACTATGTGCAACCTTTGCCAAGCATGCCAGTTCACCGTTTCCTGTCGAGCAAGGGTGATCGGGAAAGGTCAGAGAAAGGTCAAGGATCAGAGCACTGTGTCGCCGTGTCTGGATCTGATTTCTAAATTCAGGTTAGCAATGTTGTCACATGCTCTCTGTCTGAGACTGCATGTGTGTTGCACTTAAGTTATCTTGTGTTTCATCCACATACCCTTAGTAATGGCCTCTGGCTGCTGGGAGGCTTTTCTCAGATGAAACAGCACATTTGTATACAGAATGCCATAATCAATGCTACATACAATAACAATGCCTTAAACTACAATGCTCAGGGTGCCATTTGAGCATGGAAGAAGAAGCATGCTTTTGCCTGTGGATAACTCAGGAAATTAAGACTTTAAAGTAAAGCAATCTCTCTCAAATGTTCTGGTTATTGTTTCCTACCCATCTACCTGCACACTTTACCACATTTCTACTTGTTTATCCCTGTATACATCCCTCCCTTTCTTTGCCATTCACCGAAACACTCTTTGCCCTTTGACTGGCTGCTCACCACCATGTTACTCCAGCCCAAGTCGCTCTGAATGTCACGAGCCATCTCTGGTTGCGTCCTGATCTTTTTATAGCCGGGCAGCTGAAATGTGAGGGGTCACAATGAGAGGATAAATACAAGGGCCAGCAGAGTGGAGGGTTGTCGCAGACGAACGCCGGATCTTCTCCCTCTTTTCTCTTCTCTCAGATCTCCTCCTAACCTCCAAGGTAAAACTGAAGGTTTCACACAAATATGAGATAAATGCAATGTTTTAATTGGCTTTTTGTGCTACCTGTTGATTTTTCTTTCTTATAAAGCATGAAGTGCATGGCGTTTTCCCTTTTCTATGAAGGCTAAACATACTGAATGCAAGTCACATTTAAATCACAGTGATGTCCTCTTAACCAACTCTAAATTAAAAGATCTTTGTAGTGGCTTTTCTGAGACACTAAAAACTGGAAGTGTTATTAATAATACATTCAGTATTCTCCTTACTTCACAATACTGAGAAGTTTAGTTCGTCTTTTTCCGTGCATCACTGGTGGCTGCAACGCCCCTCTTTATCTGTTGAAAACTTTCCACTGCATTGTTTCCGTGTGGTCAGAAGTGACTCACTAATCTTATTAAACTCTTATTCAAAACTGTTTCAATTTTTCCAGGCTGTCTTTTATTGTTCTTCATTTACAGTACATGCCTGCAGAAAATAGGGTAGTGAAACTGAATGATTCTCTCTTATGTAATGCCTTCTGGCTGAGCCATGGTACTTGATAAAGTACACTGTGTTTATATTTAGTCCAGTCAATTGATAGTGGAGGCACAGGCGAGGGGGATGGTGAACAGGAGGTGTGGGATAGAAGAGGGGGGGGGGGGGGGAATGGGAAAAGAAAGGTCAGGGATAAGAGGCTAGAAAATGGAAAAGGTCACCCGCATTTTCAAGGGTGGTCAGATACAGTATGTGATGGGTGGGGTAGAGGAGGGCTCTCTGATACTGATCCCCTCTGCAGCTGCATATTGTGCTTGGGGAATAGTGCATAGCCCCAGCTCATAAAGTATTCGGGTTACTGGAGCAGTTATAGCTGCAACAACTGCAGTCTCACGGTCGGGGCACCCGCATGTCTAATTTTATAGTCACCGAAGACAGACAGGAAAACATCAAAGCATGTTGTCAGGCCTTTACTGCACCGCTTCCTTCATATGGTCAACCTAAAGTGTTGCTTCCTTTCATGAAGCAGGTTCCAATGTATTTGCAAGTATAACCACAACCCCAAATGTCAGGTTTACACAGCTTGACATTTGGTTATAGATATCTGCCTAGTGGAACCCCTCTGACCTATCAGCCTTTTAATACTTTCTTAATTTCTCATTTTTTGTAATTCTCTCAGAGTCAGGATGCCTCACGCATACCCCTTCCTCACTCCTGAGCAGAAGAAGGAGCTCAGTGACATTGCTCACAAGATCGTCGCTACCGGCAAGGGTATCCTCGCCGCAGACGAGTCTACCGGTAAATCATTTTTTAAGAGAATGTACTTTTTATTGTTTAAAAGTCTCCTATCATGCACAAATTCCCTTTTTGATGTCTTTTATACATACATATGTGTCCCGATGTGTCAGGGAACTCATAAAGTGTCAAACAAAACCTTCTCTCTTTTCCTCCGTACCCAAATCTCTAAAAACGGGGGTACAACGGAGCTGATCCAGTTTTTCCTGCCGATATTACGTAATATCGGAAATGAGAGAGAGAGAGTATGTGTAAAAAATCAGGATATAAAAAGGTACTCACCCACCTTGTGGTAAACCCGCAAGATATATTTTTATATATCTGAGACCCATAATATATGCCTAAAAATAGCATTGTAGGAGATCTTTAAAAGTCAATAAGAATGGTGAAAAACTGGTTCGATTATGACTTTGACATTTCTTAGAATTAAAACTTTTCTAATGCAAATGCTCAAACAAACTGTAGTGAAGTGCTCAGATGGATCAAGCCTTCATTCATCATATTTTTCCTCATCCTCCAGGAAGCGTGGCCAAGCGTTTCCAGAGCATCAATGCTGAGAACACAGAGGAGAACAGGAGGCTGTACCGCCAGCTCCTCTTCACCGCTGATGAACGCATCAAGCCTTGCATTGGAGGCGTTATCCTCTTCCACGAGACCATGTACCAGAAGACCGACGACGGCAAGCCCTTCACCCAGTATCTCAAAGAGAGAGACATGGTGGTGGGCATCAAGGTCGACAAAGGTGTTGTCCCCCTGGCCGGAACCAACGGCGAGACAACCACCCAGGGTGAGCGAAGAACCGATAAACAACCAAAGAGTATTTACATCTTTTGACACCTTTGTCTAACTTATCTGCTCTATCCTCCCTCTTTCGCAGGTCTTGATGGACTGTATGAGCGTTGCGCCCAGTACAAGAAGGATGGTGCTGACTTCGCCAAGTGGCGCTCTGTGCTGAAGATCACCCCCACCACTCCTTCCAGGCTGGCCATCACTGAGAATGCCAATGTCCTGGCCCGTTATGCCAGCATCTGCCAGATGGTAAGACACAACAGACAGACGTTGAAGTGTAAGATCTGGACAAGTTCCATGTTGGTTTCATAAGCTTCATTCTAAGTTATCAGTAGAAAAAAAAAATTCTTCTCAAAAGTCTATGTGGCTATGATGGATTTCACAGTGGCCCCAAAGCTGCATTACCTTCTTCTAAATGCTCTAATTGTATCATTAAAAACAATCTGCATCAGTCAGATCAGAAACATGTCGTCTCTAATGCCCTGTTTCCACTGCATGATATGTCTCGGATCTACTCTTTTTTTAAACTCAAATCGTAATCTCTTATTCCAATGTTAACCTTCTCCCATGTTGCTGACACAATCGTTTTTGACTCCTTTTGTCTCTGCCATCCTCAGCACGGCATCGTCCCCATCATCGAGCCTGAGATCCTCCCCGACGGTGACCATGACCTGAAGCGCTGCCAGTACGTCACTGAGAAGGTCCTGGCTGCCGTCTACAAGGCCCTGTCCGACCACCACGTCTACCTGGAGGGAACACTGCTCAAGCCCAACATGGTTACCGCCGGACACTCCTGCTCACACAAATACACCAACCAGGAGATCGCCATGGCCACCGTTACTGCCCTGCGTCGCACTGTGCCCCCTGCAGTCACTGGTAAGCAGAATGCAAACAATACTGCCTTGTTGAGTTGCACACAATTGCCAACTTTGCTAGCACAGCTAAACACTCATGCTCTTCCTGTTTAGGCATTACCTTCCTGTCTGGTGGCCAGAGTGAGGAGGAGGCCTCTGTCAATCTGAACGCCATGAACCAGTGCCCTCTGCACAGGCCCTGGGCCGTGACCTTCTCATACGGCCGTGCCCTGCAGGCCTCTGCCCTCAAAGCTTGGTGCGGCAAGAAGGAGAATGGAAAGGCATGCCAGGAGGAGTTCATCAAGAGAGCTCTGGTATGTATGAATAATATTATTTAAAAGTTTGTACGTCTATAAAAAGTGTTGTGTTACACAGAAGCCGCAGTAGAGTGTTCATAGAACTGTAAGGACTGCAAGCAACCCCTTTCTGTATTGTGCATTAAGTAATATTGTGCTTTTTGTCTCATACAGGCTAACAACCTGGCCTGCCAGGGCAAATATGCTCCCTCTGGAGCCAGTGCTGCCGGCGCAGACTCCCTGTTCGTGGCCAACCACGCTTATTAAGCATGGACACTCACCGTTTCCCTCTTCGCCTTCTTCCCATTATTAGTACCACCATCACCATGAAAAAGGCCATGTCACCGATTGTGAAAATGCTTTTAAAGACCAGCACTCGTACAGGATATTGGTAGAAAGCGAAGGAGAAGACCTTCCATTTGGGTACTGCTGCAGCCAGGAGATTCGTAAACATGTTCTGCCTCCATTCCCTTTCCTTTTATTTTTAAAACGTTTAAACCTGTTTTCAGGTGAAGATTCCCACATTGTTTTTACACAACTTGAACGATTTCTTTTGAATTCACCAAGTGCAGTATATGATTAATACTGGTACCATGGAATAAAGAATTTGCCCTAACCTGTTGCTTTACTTCCTTTTTGAGTCCTTGCTAAACATTATTTCATGCAAACAACAGTTCAATGCTGGAGCCTACTTGGGCATGTAATGTTAGCCTGAAAATGCTGAACATTTTGAAGCGGTCTGTAGAATGATAAGAGAGGCAGCAAATGTATTGCAATAGATGTGACGTTTCATTTCAGGTTGCAGGCTGACAACAGCGCTTTAATTTAAAACTGCAGCTTGCTACACTAATTAATGTGATATTTCATCAACGAATACCCTGTATGCAAAGTTTATGTTGCAACAACATTTCAGAAACGACTATAATTGCAAGTTCATGTTAACTGTACACATTTCAAACATGCTAACGCTAAAATTTGCTAACATGCTTCCAAACCAAACATGTTCATGCTCCTAGCAATACTACTACCAAAAAAAAGCTTGGTTCTGACCCGGCATACAAAGGCACAGTAGCCTACTTTATGCATAACCATGAGTGTAATAAGAAAGCTCAGTTCCCATAGCTGTATTCTTAATTATCATTCACTATAGGGAAGTCATTATTTTGGTAGGTTACATGTCTTGAAGCGAGTCGTGCTCCACCTTAGTCACAATGACTATTCAGTTCCATTGTGTGAAACATACAACTTAAATATTAGGCTATATTGTTCATATCTGGAATCAAAAAATATAAAGAGGTTTGTGACCTTTATTGAAAGACAAAAACAGATCATCTTTTATTATTTGCTTTAATATAGGGTGTTGTAGTGCAACTGACAACAAGAATGGCTCTACCATTAGCTATTACAATCATTGGATGATGATGACAAGATGCATGTTGAATTAAGTTTGTAAGTGCAAAAAACCTTTCCACAGAGACAAAACCATGCTCTAAAACTACAGTGATGGAACATATAAGTAGACAAACATAACCCAACACAACAGAAAAGGACATTGAGAAGTTGTTAGCGCATTGCAGCACTATGGAGCTACAGTGTGCTGCAGGAGCACTGTCCCAACAATGACAATCAATGTAAGCTCAGTAAAAACAGTTGTTGCTGTGGAAGTCGTATTTGTACACTGGAAACTGTTGTCTTGGTCAGTGCCGGCGGAGGTGAAAGTCACAAAGTTTACCATCGCCCCCGCCACTTTATCTATTATCCAAGTCTCGAACTCAGACACTCGGGCGTAGACTTCAGGGAAACCAGCTGTAGCACACGGTATTCCAAAACTGGCGATGCCAGACTGGATCCACACTGAGGCTTGTTTGCATTGCAAAGGACCACCAGAGTCCCCCTGAAAAGAAGGGACAAAACTAAAACTGTTAGATGATTGTCGTTTGATTTGGGTGCAACAAGATCATATTTCTCTTTAATTTGTTTCTCTCTGTGTCCTCTGGCTGCTTTGGCTCGACTCTCTGTGAGAATGTGGCTTCTTAAGCAAAATTGTTAACTTTAACAAGTTTTTGTTCAAAGTAATGTCCTTAAAACAAATGCACAGTCGGGGCAAACAACAAAAAAAAATCTTATATTGTGTTGCTTTAATAGCAACAAAGAAAATTAGCACAGCTAATACAAGGGATTGTTTTTACAACCTGACATAGGCCTTTGTTCTCTCGTCCCGCACAAATCATTTCATTAGTGATCTTAACTTCTGAGCGGTAGACACAACCACACTGCTTTCCTCCAATGACAGGAACCTGAACCTCTTGCAGCGAGTAAGTGCTCGGTAAGTCCTCTGTGGGAGAGAGAGTAAAAAATCAGAAGACAGACACACTTTTAATTTTCCTTCTTTTGCACAGTTTTAAGGGATTGTTTTCGTATTCTGGGACAAGCTGAACAAGACTCAACAAGTCTTCTGATAATGCAATTGTTTTTGTACCTCAAACATTAATAATTGGCAGGGGTGGGACTAGCAAAAAATGTTATGTGAAAAAAAGGGGTGTGGATAGAATATAAGCTGAATAAAGCATTTTTTCCTTATTCATCGTCTAGTTTAAATTGATGTTTACTGTAGATATAAACTAAATATTGAACAGAAACTACTACTTTGTTTTAACATGATCTATAATCTCTCCAATCAACATGTATTTTGGATGCAGGGGAGGCGTGTGGTGTAGTGGGTTAGTGCGGTGGTGTTCGGATCAGGGGAGCACAGGTTCAAACCCCACTGCAGTCAGCATGTCGTTGTGTCTCTGGGTAAGACACTTCACCCCAGATTGCTCCTGTGGGGATTGTCCACAGTATTGAGTATGTAAGTCGGTTTGGGTAAAAGTGTCTAACAAATAATGTAAGGTAACGATTCAGTTTAATTCAGAGAGAGTAGGAGAGGTTGTCTGTTAGCAAGACAACTAGTTTGCAATAGTTCTACCCAACCAAACTAAAACAGAAGTGCTGTGCTTCAAGGTTCATGCAAGGGTTAGCATGTTAGCATACAAATACTCACCATCCTTTCCTAGTCTGCCCCAACCTGTGCCCCAGCAGGAGGTGGAGTTGTGAAACTGGCTGGACTTACTCGCCAGGCATACAGGTCTGATGTAGTCATTGAAACTGACTACTCTGCTGAGCTTCAGCAGGGCAATGTCGTTGTTAAACCTTATGTTATTGTAGTCCGGATGGACGATGATCTGGGACAAAGTGCGGTGAACCTCATGAACATTAGGGCCGGACTGAGTCTCTCTTCCAAAGTAGAGAGTATATGAACTAGGTGTGACACTGGAAAAGAACGGGAAAATGAATAAAGACTTCTACTGAACACATTTTGACATAAAGAAATGTATGGTTGCACATTGTCAGGGTTTGTAATTGTAAGAGTTGCAGGGTCCTTTACACTTGTTTTATGTGAGAAGGCATTTGGTGTCTGGAGGTTAAGGTGGTTAAAAGTCTGCACCAAGGGTTACAAAACAACATAATGGTGGCTTGGTTTTTTGTGTTTCTGCATGACGTGGGCATTTTTAGAGAATTTTTGTTTTTGTTTACCTTTACTCTTTGTTTACTGTTTAACAACAAAGACAAGCCTTGTGAATACCATTGTAGACTCATTACATGTGTATGTATGTATGCTTAATGTGCATTGCAGCCACAGAATAAAACACTCTACTGTAATGCTTATCTGAATCAGGTAATGACCACCAATTGTTCGAAGCTACGAGTGATAAAGTTTTAGTATAGAGTTGGAAAAGGCAACAGATGCAGGTAGTAGGATATTATATTACCTTATAATGCAGTGGGCTGCTGTGAGGACCCACTGGTCACTGATGAGGGTCCCTCCACAGAAGTGACGTCCTGTATTGTGCATGCTGACCTGCCAGGGCCATGACCCGGCTTTGGCATTTCCACCACCAACTACCCTCGTGTTCAGGGGTGCTACTCCACAATCTGACAGAGACAACTGTGTGTAATTAATATACATTCAAATTAGGCTAATACATCCGCTTCAGGTGTGTCGGATATTAAGGGCCCCGGCACGAAATTTTTGTCAATGTCTTGTTATCCTCAGTATTATTTCCTAATTTGGCTCCAGAGGAGGGCTTTGGCTCTATAGCGTAATTTGTCCCTTTAAGCCTTCAACCCAATATTGGCTGAATAGGTGATTATTATTGATGAATACCTTAGTTGGGACATTGTTGCTTTCATTAAAGGTGGGGTAGGTCATTTTGGAGAAACCAGCTCGAGTGTGCTAGAATTTAAAAATACACAGCTGGAAAAAATCTGCCACTTCCTTACAGAGCCCCTCCTCCAACACACACGAACGCGCACATGACCAATGAGGGCACGAGATAAGTTTGTGCACAGATGGAAGGCTTACAGGCAGGAAGGCCATCCAGTTATTTTAGCCTGGCCGGCTCAGATGATTGGTAGTGCTTTTTACAGTACTACGGCTTCCACAGATGACATTTTTTATGGATTTTGTGTCAAAGCACTTCAGATATTCATTGCTATCAGGATGTTAAGAGCATTCCATGGAATATAACAAAAAGTGTATCTCAAGCCGGTTTCTCAAACTTACCTCCCCCACCTTTAAGTTACTGTCGATATACAAGGAAATAATTTACAGAACAACATTTAGATTTCGGATGGTTTTAAATTCACTTCTGGATTGTAAAAATGTGTTTTAGGGAAAGAGAAAAATGTGTAGGAATGTCCCAGAAACACCTGGAGGAAATGGAGTGCCGTTTTAGATGTGTTCATTGTTAAATTTTACTGAACTCACTCTGCGCCTTTGAGCCTGTAGAGACACAAGGAAGAGAGAAACATGAGTTAATAAGGTATGCAGAAGTGTGTGTGTGGTGTGTGTGTGTGTGTGTGTGTGTGGTGTGTGTGTGTGTGTGTGTGTGTGTGTGTGTGTATGTGTGTGTGTGTGTGTGTGGTGTGTGTGTGTGTGTGTGTGTATGTGTAATTGTTAGGCCTAAATATCTCGGCAGACAGTGTTATGTTAACAGGTGTGTTGACAGGTGACGAGGCTGACAATAACCAAGTTATTGCAAGTCATTCTCTCAAACCCATTTGAAAACTTGAAAACACCTACCTATGATTTACAATCAATCAATTAAAAATAATTATTACAATTTCAAAAACATGAATTAATTTCTCTGTAAAATCAACGAGACAAAGCCCCCTGTCTTTATAGAATTTATATTCAATCTTTATCCTAAGATGTTATTAAGAACTAAAAATAACCTCTAACACTTGGACAATGGACAATTTTCTGGTAAAGCTCACCTTGCCCAGTGAGGACTGCACACATCAGGAGCGTCCACACCGTCCAGGCTGCCATCCTGTGCTGTCGATACATTTGTCAGTAAGCGCAGAGAGATCCTATGATTAAGTCTGTCATTGCCATCCCACAGATGATGTTATACGCCACTCCCTCCTCATACCTGTTTTTCTTGAGTAACTCCATCCATAATTTAAAAAAAACATGTTAGAGATAACATTAGTTAATATTCTAGATAACCAATTAATGTATGACTTTATAATTGTCCTAAATTATATAAATGCGACATGAGATTGTCTGGAAACCACCAACGATATTCAGGAAATATGGTGTTTCCTCTATTTTCCAATCTCTACTCTAAGCATTGTTGTATTTACCTTTCACCTATGAGAATAGTATTGACCTTCTAATCTAACACTAGGCAGAAGTAATTTTACCAAAATATCTAAAATCAACCCTGTGATCCGTCATTGTTGTTGTTGTTGTTGGCAAAACACATCAGCAATGACGCGGGTGACGCGGGGGGAGCAGTAGAGGTGGGGAGAGGTGGGGCTATTGCGTCATCGTTATCAGGAAATGATTGTATAGGGCAGGGGTGTCAAACTCAAATACACAGTGGGCCAAAATAAAAAAATCTGTACTGGTCGAGGGCCGTACAGGTTCAATGTCTATTGTAAAACGTATTGAAATGAACTTATTGCACATATTAAACCTTGAACTAACAAAGCTTAAATGATTGCCTATAAAAAACATTAAACATTAATAATCAGTTGCATTCATTTTTATGTCTCTATCTGCAGAGTCATTTCTTATGATTACATTTTTCCACAGGCCAACAACAGCTTCAAAAAAACTATTTCCCGCAAAGAAAAAACCAAACATGCCCTGTTGTCGTGAGAGAAAAAGTGCAGAAGGAAACATACATTGAAACTCAGTTTGCTGCTCTGTGATGCTAGTTCAAACCAGATACTTGGCATTTCATCTTGAGTGCAAGTTCATCAATGTTTGGGGTCAGGCTCTGAGCTGAGGAAATCCTCAGGATTGAGTGAAGGTGTGCGTGCAATATAGCGACGGGCCAGATCTAATAGTAATTTGAAATCATCCTGCGGGCCGAAATTAAATCCACCAAGAGCCTGATTTGGCCCCCGGGCCTTGAGTTTGACACATGTGGTATAGGGCGTAGACACGGAGCCGTTTGGCCCCCCAGAGCGTTGCGTCTGCAGATCTAACCACCTTGGGACCCGTTATCGTTATCTGCGTTTCCCTGTCGGCCTCGTGTGGCCGAACTGTCTATAAGATAGAGAACTGTAGCAGATACAACCCCTTTCGTCTCGGTGTGGCTAGGGCCTTAGAAAGGTACTCTTCCAGTATGTTTTGTTTCTCACTATTGTTTAACCTGAATGCTGATTGCCAAACTTCACCATCCAGATAAACAAGTTAAGTAATTAGCATATTTAGAGAAGACACTTGTGTGTCAAGAACAGGAAATAGCTTTGTTGACGTAAAAGTGTGGTTGCTACTAACCAGAAGGATTTGAAATATGTGGCGCAGTGCCACACAACTACAGAAGTCTTTTCAAATGTGTTTACCTTCACTATCGTGTGAATCTGATTTCAGTTTGTTTAATGTTGGCTAACTTGGCTTGTTTTACAGCATGGATTGCTCGATGTTTTACACATCTGTCAGCCCTGTCTGTCAGCCTTTTATCTCGTGCACGCACAAATGTATCTCGTGCCCTCATTGGGCGTGCCGTCATTGGGCGTGCATTGCAGCAGTTCTTCAATGACTCGCCAGCGGCCACTTTCACCATGGCAGAGTTAGGTTCAACATCGTCTACTGGTGGCAAAAGAAATAATGTAAAGGAGCAAATTAGGAACAAAAACAAAGTGGAAACTAGGAGAATTCAAACCAGAGTCAATATCGGAGTTGCTTTTCAACAATGGCGACTACTGATGGAACACACCTATGGGGGTTATTCCCTATCTTTATTCAAGAGCATGGTATTTAAATTTGAGAGCATACTTTATGTATTTATTTCCCTCAAACCCTGTCCTCGCACTCAAATAGTGCCTGCTTGCACTTAGAGTTGCTCTGCTTCTGCTCAAACTGTACGCTTGCACTCAGATATATTGCTGTTTACAGATTTTTTCTGCTCTCAGATTTATTCTGTGCGCACTCGAAACTTTTGTGCAACAATCCTGTCAAAATCCCTCAACCAATAGCAGGCCAGGTGTCCTTGTGGGTGCGTTCGCTTTACTTATTAAAGCGTCCCGTAAGCGCGGTTACTCTTTGGTTTGTCTTTGGTGCGATGACAGGGTTTGAGTGAAGGAAATCAATAAAGTATGCTCTCAAATTTAAATACCACGCTCTTGAATAAAGATAGGGAATAACCCCCATACACACCGAGTTGAAATCTGATGCCGTGGTCGCTCTTTTTCTCTTGGACAGGTAATTATCTGTTTTGTATGGTTTACAATTCCCCTGAACTATATAGCCAACCTAAGTCATGTGCACGTCATGTGTGTTGGAGGAGGTGCTCTGTAAGGAAGTCTGAAGGAAGGGGCGGATTCTTTTCGGCTGTGTACTTTCAAATTTTAGTGCACTTGAGCCGGTTTCTGAAACTTACCTACCCCACCTTTAAGTACAATTCTGAGATAATTGTATTTTCTATTTCCATATCCTTCTGCTTTATACTTCTACACCACTACACTAAAAGCACATTTTATTATGTGTACTCCAATATAGCCAGCTAATAACTTTAAGATTCAAAGTACAAAATATGATCAGCAAATATCTTTTTGATCCCTTGAAATCAATTCATAAGGAGCCGTGCTCTTGATCATCTTGCATTGATTAAAAGTCTTTTTGACAAATATACTGTTTCAAATCAAATCATTACTTTAAGCATTGGCATTTTTAGAGAGACCAATAAAAACTGTTTGGGATGACCATCCAATTTAGTCTCATTTAAAAAGGTTAAATTATGTTATATCTTACCAATGGAAATGTTCAGTCAGTGCTTGGAGCAAGTTGCTTTGCCATCATGTTATTGTGTCGTGAGTGTGTGTGTTTTTATTCCACTATACCATGACAGATAGATGCAGGTAAAGGGGCATTTCTCAGTAAAGAAATGTAATCAGTCCACATTGTTTGTTTAGTTATAATACTGATGAACGTTCAAAACAAAGCACTTTGGCAACTTATCACATACGTTTTAAAATGCTTATTCTATAACACATAGGTTTGAGCAAGCTCTCTGATTGGTCAATAGCAAGCGGCAAACTCTGGGGAAGAGCCGGGACGCCAATACAGAAGTGCCACACACTGCAGTTCATCTAGTGGACAGTAGGAGCAGGCTGCAGAAGGGAGCAATTTCCATAGACCCCCATGTTAAAATGCCCAACTTTACAGCAGAAATAAACATGTTTACATCGTGGTTCAAAAAACCATATCTCTGTATAGTTAGATTCCCCCTTCATGACTACTGTGTGGGGGTGAATTTTTTCTCAACTCATCTGTTTAATTAATATTAAGCTTTAAAGTTATGCATAAATTAGGGCGTGGTCACTTTGATGGAAATGTACATGCCTCACTGTCAGCTAACAGCAACTTGTCCACTCTGCTAGGCTACAACCATAGAGGCTACAACGTTAGTTAGTTGTAGTTACTGTACTTGACCCTTTAGCCGTGTTCGTGGTGATTGTGCCTTTTAGGGAATATTGTTACAAATACCAGACAATTAAAATGTTGTGCTGTGCGCTTGAATGTACTAACAGAACTTCCAAGAAGTCTAAAATGATAATATTATACATGTTAACCCCGTTCGCAGGTGTTTGTGTGCTTGGTAGCTTAGCTTGCTACTTATTAGCCAGCTAAGGACGTAACCCTTTATACATATACATTTTAGTTTATGATTCAGCCTTGGGTAAGACTTTTATAGTCTATGGCTATGACGCCCATAATGCTAAACGGGAGCAAATGTTAATAGGGGACCCAATTATCCCAGTGGTGGCCGCCGGAGCTGACGGAGCCGCAGGGGGCTAGCTCCAGCCGGCGTCCCGGAGCTAGCCCACTGCGGCTCCGTTAGATCCGGGCAGTGGATTCAGTCTTTTCTCAACGTGTGAATGACAAGCATTAAGAATAACAAAATATAGCTAATTCTCTTGCAGATTGTCTCATTTGATTATGAATGTAACGTTTATATAGGGGAACTATACTGTTAGCAGTAACTTGGTATGTATTTCATTCATGTTAGCTTAGCTTCTTAGCCTGAGCTAGCTCTGTTTACTTCCAGTTCGGAGGCAGTAGGTCCCGCCTCTGCTCCGCCTCTTTGCCCTTATTTGGAGCAGGCGGGATTAGACTCTGACGTCACAGTCGAGCCGTTAGTGGCCGACTCCGCCTACTAAGGGCTTCACGGCAACTCTGCAGAATCCTATGGGTGACGTCACGGACACTAGGTCCATTTATATATACAGTCTATGGTCAATAGGCGTGTTTGATTCCACGATCAAACAACGATCAAATAGAACGTGCCTAATCACAAAGTATCCAGTAGCCTACACACGCCACTAGCCTACCGAAACTACTTCCATGAGCCTACATCGTGTGGTTTCCATAGCGACGTTTAGCGACACACAGCCGTTACACTGTTATACTCTCGTTGGAAATCGATAGCTAAAAAATGTCAGATTTTAAAGTTAATTTTGATTTGTTGGGGGGCCTCAGTATTGATGAATGGTTGGACATGGACACAGACCACAAAACCAACGAAATATTTGTGTCAGAAGCACCTGCATACAGCGGCTGGCGGAGTCAGGGTTGGAGGCCAGAGAAATCATGTCCGTTAGCGGACAAAAACGAGTCATCGCTTCGCAGCTACTGGGCTCCATCTCTAGAACAGAAAGATGTGGAGCAACGCGCTTTTTGCCGGTCCGGGACACGCCATGAAACGGCCACTGGAAGAAAGCTCTTCCTATAACGTAGTCCTACCCGTGAACACCACAGCACCACCTGCAAAAAAGTCTGGCATGGAGTTCATGGAGAGCTGTTTCAAGAATTGCACTTTTAATGGCAGCATGAACATCCACCTTCATTCTGAACCCAAAATGTTTCAGCACCATGGGCAGCCTGATTTGATTTGTTCTGCTAATCCCACACAGTGATTACTCAGTATTTAAATAGCCTAATTCAAGAATTGTTTTCAATAAATTGTTTTCAATAAATTGGTTAATAATATATTTATTATAATTATATCAATAACTGTAAGCGGGGTAGCAGGAGTGTTCGATCGATCGGCTATCGTTACCATGGGAACTATTCTAGGAACTACTTTCTGACGGAGATTAACTCAAGCAGAAAGCGTAGGTTTGGGAGCAAATTAGCCCACATTATGAAATTATTTTACGATATTGTTGATTACAATGATAGTTTGTGTAATAGAATCGCAATTATAAACTTGAGTCATTATTTGAACGGCCTCTCGTGTATGATTGCTTAAATAAGCACCGTAACTTTCATGATATAATTTCTCCGTCATAATCGTTTGTTTCCGTGAACGGCCGACTGTTGTGTGACGCAAATGCTGCGGCTGCAAGGCATTGTGGGGCAGCATTTTTCCTCTCCTTTCGGTTAGGGAGGTCCAGTGGTTCCTAAGCTAAAGGAGGTTATAAAGGAAGTTTGAAACCTCCTTTCCTATCATCTAGAGAATTCGAACGGCACTTATCATGGCTGCCACTGAGGGACTTCCGGGTCATTTCACTTGGTTAGGAAGGTTCCTAAGCTAAATGGACTATTGGAACGCAACCCTAGAGAGATAAGAGTTACGACACTCCCATAGACCTCCGTTGTAAAAAATGGCGGCGCCTACTTCCGGGGTATGCACATCGAACTAGTTCCAAATATTGTCATTTGGGCGTTGGACCTCATTCATTATGGCGCGTCGATTAGTTCCAGAGGTAAGTTGCTGAAATATCGAACTCTTTTGAATTGTCAACTGTCTATATTGTATCAGAGGCCCTTTATGATGCTTATACTGGTCTTCATTTGTATATGCACAGCGAAATTATCTATATTTTATCTTGGTTGTTACAACCAATTTTGCTAGCATTGCCTGCTAGTTAGCTAGCGCGACTTCGTCAGCTTTGAAGGTAAGATTTCAGTAATGAATTGCTAGCAGCTTATATATCAATGATGCTGGGTAACTAACAAGCAGGATTTAGATTGATTATGTGTTGTTATTGTTGTTTTGGTTTTTACCTGCTGAACCTGACCGTGTCAGCCATCCTTAGTCGGCTTTTTCTGTATGATATGATTTAACTGCTAGCACTAGTAGAAATGAGGTGGCGTTTGTGATAAATATTTCATTTAATATTTCATTGAATTTTGGATATACTAACATTTCATTATGTGACATGTTGACTGTACTTAGTTTTTGTGTTGTACTGTTCCGTGTTAACTCATCTGGATCTGGATTAATACTGAGCAGAACCCAGAGGTATCACGCTCAGTGGGGGATGGATGATCGCCGCTAAATGTCTCTTGAGGTTTTTCCTTGCATGGCCTCAGATCTACTTCATATAGTAAACAAATCTCTTCACTCAGGTATTTTTCCACAGGCCCTGAAAACTGCAGTCATTAAACCGCTCTTAAAAAGAATAATCTAGATGCTCAGTAATGAACAATTACAGGCCCATATCAAACCTGCCATTTCTAGGTAAAATCATTGAAAAAGTTGTTTTTCAACAGCTGAGTAATTTTTTGCATTTAAATGACTGTTTCGATGTGTTCTAGTCAGGCTTTCATCCAAACCACAGTACTGAGACTGCTCTTGTAAAGGTCTTTAATGACATCCACTTAAACACAGACAGTGGCAGAACTTCAGTGTTAGTATTATTAGATCTCAGTGCTGCATTTGACACTGTTGACCACAGCATATTACTAGACCGACTGGAAAACTGGGTGGGACTTTCGGAAACCGTCCTAAATTGGTTTGAATCCTACTTAAAGGACAGAAACAACTTTGTTTCTATTGGTAAATACACATCTGAGTTGACAAATATGACATGTGGGGTTCCTCAAGGCTCCATCCTGGGGCCGCTTCTCTTTAACATCTACATGCTACCACTGGCTCAGATAATGAAAAACAACAAAATAAGTTACCATAGCTATGCAGATGACACACAAATTTACGTAACAGTTTCAACAGGAGACTATGCTCCAATTCAAACACTGAGTAAGTGCATTGAACAAATCAATGACTGGATGTGTCAGAACTTTCTCCAATTAAACAAAGATAAAACTGAGGTAATGGTTTTTGGAGCCAAGGCAGAACGTATAAAAGTTAGCGCTGAGCTTCAGTCTGCAATGTTCAAAACAACAGATAAAGCCAGAAATCTAGGTGTAGTCATGGACTCTGACCTGAGTTTCAACAGCCACATTAAAACAGTTACTAAATCAGCCTACTATCACCTAAAGAACATATCTAGGATTAAAAGACTAATGTCGCAGCAGGATTTGGAAAAACTTGTCCATGCTTTTATCTTCAGTAGACTCGACTACTGCAATGGTGTCTTCACAGGTCTCACTAAAAAGTCTATTCGGAAGCTGCAGCTGATTCAGAATGCCGCTGCTCGAGTCCTCACTAACACTAAGAAAGTGGATCACATCACTCCTGTTCTGAAGTCTTTACACTGGCTTCCTGTGTGTCAAAGAATAGATTTCAAAATACTGCTGCTGGTTTATAAAGCTTTGAATGGTTTAGGCCCAAAATACATTTCTGATCTACTGCTAAATTATGAACCATTCAGATCTCTCAGGTCTTCAGGGACTGGTCAGCTTTCTGTCCCCAGAGTCAGAACTAAACATGGAGAAGCAGCGTTCAGTTATTATGCTCCAAATATCTGGAACAAACTCCCAGAAACCTGCAGGTCCGCTGCAACTCTGACTACTTTTAAATCCAGACTAAAGACTTTTCTTTTTGTCGCTGCTTTTAATTGAACTATTCATATCTTAGACTGCACTGTAACTTTTATCCATGTATTTTTTCTTTTAGTGTTTATCCATGTATTTCTTCTTTAATGTTTATTTTATTAACCTTTCTTTTTAATGACTGATTTTAAATGCCATTTTCTTAATGTCTTTCATTTGTTGTAAAGCACTTTGAATTGCCTTGTGTTGAAAAGTGCTCTATAAATAAACTTGCCTTGCCTTGCCTTGCCTTAAAATTTGCCGGAAGCACTCCACGGTTTCTGCGATGACAGCTTCTTCTGGTAGCAAATTCCACTCTCTGATTGTTCTCGGAAAGAAGGAGTATTTAAGAGTGTCACTAGTTGCGAAAATTCGCTCGAAGTTCAAAGAGTTGGCTTTGCGGGTTGCACTTCTTCTAACTGGCTCTAGGTACATTGATGCATCAATGGCTGAGATGTTGGACAATCTTGAAGAAGAGAACCAAACGAGCCAATCGCCGCCTTTCACTTAATTCCACCCAGTTCAACTGCTTGAGCATTTCTGTGACACTGCTGTCCCATTCATAATCTCCAAAAATGAATCTTGCACCTCTTCTTTGTACTGATTCCAGGGCATCACTGTCTTTATCAGTGTAGGGGTCCCAGACCGAGCTGGCGTACTCTAGTTTAGAACGTACTAGGGCCATAAAAGCTGAACCTTTTTGTTTTTTTCAAAATGGTTAGGCTCCTGGATGCCCTAGAGCAGGGGTGGCCAACCCGCGGCTCTCGAGCCGCATGCGGCTCTTGGCCTAGTTCATGCGGCTCTTCAGTTCATATCGAATTGTGTCAGTTTGGGGGAGAGACACTGACTCCTGACAAGTGTTGCACGGTGTACCGATACTTGAAAGGTACCGCAATACCCTGCCGTTAAAAACGTTACGATTCCTCCGTTGCATTAGTATCGGTACTTTAAGAATGACGGGGGAAAGTACTCCGGTGAGAAAGCGCCGTTTTACTAAGAGCCGTGTGTGTTCAGCGCTCTGCTTCCACTCCCTGCACTACAGCCGTGCCTGCAGTCCCGCCCCTCTCAAGCACGCTCTAAGTCCCTCCCCTCTCTCTTGCACGCGCTAGCTGCCAGAGCATGTGAGAAAACAAGAAGCATGGCTGCAAGTGGGAGTGCTACTGCACTGCCGCTGCGCCTCGGCTTTTTGACAAAAAAGACTCCAGAAGCTATATTTGGATGTATTTGAGCTATATCTCTGACAGTGAGGGCAAGCCTACGGACACCACGAGGCCTGTCTGTAAGAAATATATTAATTTTATTTAATACGAATTATTGTCATTTATTTTATTTATTGTTCTCATTGTTTAAAAGTTTGTGTTATGGTTCTGGTGTGAAATAAAGCACAATAATTACATTTAAGACTGTTTCCCTTTTTTTAAGAAAAGTATCGAAATCGCAATTCTTGACTTGGTATCTAAACCAAAATGTTGGTATGTGACAACACTAGCTACTCCTGACAGTTAAATCTGATATTAAGTAGGTCTGTTAAGTATTGAATGCTGATAATTCTGACGTAATTTGGCCGGTCAAAGTTATTTGGGCTCGGATAAAATCGCTCCGTTACTTTCGTCCCGTGTTACTTTCGTCCCGGCTCTCCCTACGTGTGTATGTGTGGTGTCAGGTGTCAGTATGAGAGGATGACAGCGCGTCTAATGTTTGATGTGGCCCAAGAGCCAATCACCTTTGAGGGGGGGGGGGGAAACCTATCGTTGATTAAACACTATCCAGTGTTCCCCTACCATTGTCTTGGAGGGGCGCTGCGTCCCGCCAACGGTGCCCCGCGACCCCCCCTGAAATTCAAGGTGTTTAAAAAATATATATAATTTTTTTTTTTAAATATATATATAGCACCAAATTGCAAATAATCTATAACTACTGTCACTTTTCACATTGAACATGTGCTCTTTTATTAAATAAACTAAACACTGATGCATTAATCAATAACAATAATCCACAGCTCCTCTCTCTGCTCCAGAGGATTTAAAATATATATCCCAATGCCACAAAAATGCATCAGTGACGTGGTTGAAATCTTGTCTCCAGAAAACAAAAAACTGAAACAAGCGGTATCAGTGACTGTGTGTTTGATGTGGCTCTTTGCTGTAACATAGAAAAATGTGGCTCTTAACCTCTGACTGGTTGGCCACCCCTGCCCTAGAGTTCTGTATTGCTTTTTTTAAATAGTTGCTTACCCTAACCCTTTTTTGTAAATAGTATTGCTTTTTTATAAATAGTTGATTGTTTGTAAATATTTGTAGAATGCCCCCCCCCCCGCCCCCCCACAATTGTTGTTCGCACAATTATGCTTCTGTTTTTCACTTTTGGTGTCCATTGTTCAGCCACAATTTGGTAAGCCACAATTTGTTTTGGCCAAAATGTGTTATTCACACTCCTGACTCCAGTTTGATGTGCTGCATTCTCCTGTATATGAAGGAAGTGTTTTTGCGTCATTGACCTTCATTTAACATTCCTACCATTTTCTATTTATACCTCTGTTTGCAACTAGTCTGTGCCTGCATTTTACAGTAAACAGGCTGGATCACCGCTGTGTGGGTATGAGTATGCATGAAATCAATGGAATAACATCATCAAAGACACTAGGACTCGGTATGCTCTCACTCTTTCCTCAGGATTCGACTGGACCTATTTCTTAAACTTTGACTGATTAAGTGGTCTTGACTAAAGCTCGGCTGCCTTTAGTAGCCTGAATGTAAAGTGATGTGGATTTATATCTGCTATGTTAACAAACAAAAACCACCAGGGAGCGTCAGTGTCATACATTTACAAATAAATTCAACTTCAAAAGTAAAGATAAAGCCACAAAGAAATGATTTATGTTTAAAAATATAATTTCTACATGAGCAGAAAATGAAGTAACCCTTGCTATGTGTGAGTTATAGTCAATTTAGAGGACCCTTAAATTGTATAATTTAATAACTGACACTACCTAGAGATTACAGTATAGTGCAATCTATGAGGTCTATATTTCATTTTGACCCTTCATTTTACATTTCCTGACTTCAGACAGATTGCGTTGCACAAATGACGTCTTCCGTTTTTCCTTTTTTGGCCACAACATGAGGTTTCTGTACAATTGTACTCACTGGCGTATACTTCCTCATGGTTTCTCAGTTTACAAGAGATGAATATAAATAGAAACAATGTGTTGAACTACCTTAACTTCTCTGATCTTATACTGTGTTAAAGGTGGGGTAGGTCATTTTGGAGAAACCAGCTCGAGTCTAGAATGTGAAAATACACAACCGGAGAAAATCTGCCACTTCCTGACAGAGCCCTCCTCCAACACACACGAACGCGCACATGACCAATGAGGGCACGAGATAAGTTTGTGCGGAGATGGAAGGCTGACAGGCAGGTCGGCCATCCAATCATTTTAGCCGCCGTGCCTTTTTACAGTACTACGGCTTCCACAGGTGACATTTTTTCATGGATTTTTTGTCAAAGCACTTCAGATATTCATTGCTATCGGGATGTTAAGAGCATTCCATGGAATATAACAAAAAATGTATCTCGAGCCGGTTTCTCAAACTTACCTACCCCACCTTTAACTTCTCTGATCTTATACTTGTGTGTTTAAACCTCAGGCTAACCCTAACCTCTTGATTATGATATACATTCAAAAGTCTGACGAAATAACATCATAGTCTTGTTGTAATAGCTTCTAACCATAAACCATATCATTTGTTTCAGATTGAATCACCATAAAGTAAGGTTCTGCTTTTTTCTTGTGACCACTACAGCCTAGTAGGTAACAGCAGTCTTTGACTTCAGAATGACACAAATACTGCAATATATGTCATGCATTTCGGTTGTGTTAAAACACAGCATTGTGAGAGAACAGAAATGAATTTAGTGAATTAAAAATGTTAGATTGTCACTCAATAATTATAAACATAACTCTCTATGTACCACCAGAAGCAGAAGCTGTCAGTAAAGTGGCAGCAGGAAGTGGCCCTGCCCTCCTACCCCCCTGCTGAGAATGTAGTGTTGTTTTTATTGCATATTTTTATTACATATTTTGAATAATTTGCTCATATTATGTCTTGTCCTGCTTCTCATACCTTTCTGACTGAACTTCTAGCTCCAGTTTTAACAAATGGATACGTTGCTTGACTTTTTTGACTTCTGTTTTAACTGGTGGATTCATTGTGTTTCCTTATTGAGCTGGACCTGAAGTTTAAGCTTCTGTTTAACCTGCTTTTGTGAATTTATTTTCTGGTATTCTAGATTAAAAGCGTAGATAAATGTACACCTTTTATCTCAACCCCCCAAGTCATGTTAATTTATAAATGCATAATTAGACTTAGCAGCTTATAGGTCCAACTCATTGGTTAAAAGTCACACATTTCTTTTTTTTGCCTCTCATATTTCAAATGTCATGCTTTTCTCTGTTTATATCATCAGATAAATATTCTTTGGTTTTGGACTAACAAAACAAGACACTTTAATACATAACAGTATATTTTAGGAACTGGGATGTGGCCATTTTAAAAGGAACTAACACGATTAGTTAATCTAAAAGATTATAGATAATGGAAATAATAACTAAATTAATGATGCCCTTTATGTCATATAGGAGGTATCATCATTTCACCCTGTTCACTTTTACTAATAACATAAATATATGATAATACATTTCTATGATTTCAGCAAGCTGGTAAGGAACATAACAATGTATTAAATGACAGGATTGTTTAACGACTGCCCTTAAAGATCTATAAAGAGAGACAACAATCAGAAAGTATAAACTTGTTCTTACCTGATAAAAGTATGAAAATGATCCAGTCCATTGTGTTATTCCCATGGAAACACTAGAACGTGTAATATATTCTGAGCCTAGGTTACAATTTGTACCACTGCAACTGTAGGAAGGAAGGCGATGTTGAAAGCAAAATGCAGAAATCACAAGGTGACAGCTCGGGGTAAGGCAGCCACTTAGAGGAACTCTTGTGTAGGAGGTGTTGCAGCATATATATATATATATATACACATTTTAATATGAGCACACCATATGTTGTCCCTTGATTGCACTGTTTAATTTGATCCAGTCAATATCCACGCAATCTCACACCTACACACTTCTAAATGATCACCTATCTTTGTAACTTGGTAGAATAGTGTAGTAGTGTATAATGAGCCTTATTTGCATGCAAGACTGATGAATAATAATTCAAAAAATTATTCAAACCTTACCCTGTCCTTTAATGTGCTGCTAAATTCTTTTAACAAAAAGACTTTTCAACAAACCGTGAACATAGTTTTATCACTTCAAATTGTATGAAAATATCCACAGTAGCAAGAAGGCCTGTTCCTTCTTTCTAACAGAGCTGTTGCGGTTTATTACACTTCCTCAGAGAGCATGAAGAGAGGAGGAAGATACATGTCACATCGTTCGACACATTTCATTCCTTATATGGCCCAACCTCACTGTGATCAATGCACACACAGTGAATGTTTGCAGAAGCTTACTCTCAAAAACCAAACCCAAAAATAAGAATGTCCATTTCTCCTTTTTGCATGACTTCCTCTGCACTGTCTGGTCCCTGTAAGCCTGTGTTCCAGTTTAATAGGTGCCTATGTATATACCTGTTAATATATGGATTTAAAAATAGACAGATTATTGTACATGGTGCCTACTGTGACATTAAAAACCAATATGTTTATGCGCTATAACTTATTCTCAAAAAAGTCGACCTGCCAGACACATGATAAATGTAACTCAGATTTTCTATTTCTATTGAAATAGCTTTGCGTGTTTACTCTTTTAGCTGACAGCCGGTTCAGGAAGTGAACCTCTTCCTGCCACTGCTTACCAAAGATAAAGCCAAAAACGTTGACCTTTTTAATGGTGCAACATTTTACATCCTTTTATATGTGTGACTTGTGCTCTGTGTCTACCTATCTGAAGGGATAAAATAAAACAGATATAAAGTGCTCTGCAACCTGACTATGTGCAACCTTTGCCAAGCATGCCAGTTCACCGTTTCCTGTCGAGCAAGGGTGATCGGGAAAGGTCAGAGAAAGGTCAAGGATCAGAGCACTGTGTCGCCGTGTCTGGATCTGATTTCTAAATTCAGGTTAGCAATGTTGTCACATGCTCTCTGTCTGAGACTGCATGTGTGTTGCACTTAAGTTATCTTGTGTTTCATCCACATACCCTTAGTAATGGCCTCTGGCTGCTGGGAGGCTTTTCTCAGATGAAACAGCACATTTGTATACAGAATGCCATAATCAATGCTACATACAATAACAATGCCTTAAACTACAATGCTCAGGGTGCCATTTGAGCATGGAAGAAGAAGCATGCTTTTGCCTGTGGATAACTCAGGAAATTAAGACTTTAAAGTAAAGCAATCTCTCTCAAATGTTCTGGTTATTGTTTCCTACCCATCTACCTGCACACTTTACCACATTTCTACTTGTTTATCCCTGTATACATCCCTCCCTTTCTTTGCCATTCACCGAAACACTCTTTGCCCTTTGACTGGCTGCTCACCACCATGTTACTCCAGCCCAAGTCGCTCTGAATGTCACGAGCCATCTCTGGTTGCGTCCTGATCTTTTTATAGCCGGGCAGCTGAAATGTGAGGGGTCACAATGAGAGGATAAATACAAGGGCCAGCAGAGTGGAGGGTTGTCGCAGACGAACGCCGGATCTTCTCCCTCTTTTCTCTTCTCTCAGATCTCCTCCTAACCTCCAAGGTAAAACTGAAGGTTTCACACAAATATGAGATAAATGCAATGTTTTAATTGGCTTTTTGTGCTACCTGTTGATTTTTCTTTCTTATAAAGCATGAAGTGCATGGCGTTTTCCCTTTTCTATGAAGGCTAAACATACTGAATGCAAGTCACATTTAAATCACAGTGATGTCCTCTTAACCAACTCTAAATTAAAAGATCTTTGTAGTGGCTTTTCTGAGACACTAAAAACTGGAAGTGTTATTAATAATACATTCAGTATTCTCCTTAATTCACAATACTGAGAAGTTTAGTTCGTCTTTTTCCGTGCATCACTGGTGGCTGCAACGCCCCTCTTTATCTGTTGAAAACTTTCCACTGCATTGTTTCCGTGTGGTCAGAAGTGACTCACTAATCTTATTAAACTCTTATTCAAAACTGTTTCAATTTTTCCAGGCTGTCTTTTATTGTTCTTCATTTACAGTACATGCCTGCAGAAAATAGGGTAGTGAAACTGAATGATTCTCTCTTATGTAATGCCTTCTGGCTGAGCCATGGTACTTGATAAAGTACACTGTGTTTATATTTAGTCCAGTCAATTGATAGTGGAGGCACAGGCGAGGGGGATGGTGAACAGGAGGTGTGGGATAGAAGAGGGGGGGGGGGGGGGAATGGGAAAAGAAAGGTCAGGGATAAGAGGCTAGAAAATGGAAAAGGTCACCCGCATTTTCAAGGGTGGTCAGATACAGTATGTGATGGGTGGGGTAGAGGAGGGCTCTCTGATACTGATCCCCTCTGCAGCTGCATATTGTGCTTGGGGAATAGTGCATAGCCCCAGCTCATAAAGTATTCGGGTTACTGGAGCAGTTATAGCTGCAACAACTGCAGTCTCACGGTCGGGGCACCCGCATGTCTAATTTTATAGTCACCGAAGACAGACAGGAAAACATCAAAGCATGTTGTCAGGCCTTTACTGCACCGCTTCCTTCATATGGTCAACCTAAAGTGTTGCTTCCTTTCATGAAGCAGGTTCCAATGTATTTGCAAGTATAACCACAACCCCAAATGTCAGGTTTACACAGCTTGACATTTGGTTATAGATATCTGCCTAGTGGAACCCCTCTGACCTATCAGCCTTTTAATACTTTCTTAATTTCTCATTTTTTGTAATTCTCTCAGAGTCAGGATGCCTCACGCATACCCCTTCCTCACTCCTGAGCAGAAGAAGGAGCTCAGTGACATTGCTCACAAGATCGTCGCTACCGGCAAGGGTATCCTCGCCGCAGACGAGTCTACCGGTAAATCATTTTTTAAGAGAATGTACTTTTTATTGTTTAAAAGTCTCCTATCATGCACAAATTCCCTTTTTGATGTCTTTTATACATACATATGTGTCCCGATGTGTCAGGGAACTCATAAAGTGTCAAACAAAACCTTCTCTCTTTTCCTCCGTACCCAAATCTCTAAAAACGGGGGTACAACGGAGCTGATCCAGTTTTTCCTGCCGATATTACGTAATATCGGAAATGAGAGAGAGAGAGTATGTGTAAAAAAATCAGGATATAAAAAGGTACTCACCCACCTTGTGGTAAACCCGCAAGATATATTTTTATATATCTGAGACCCATAATATATGCCTAAAAATAGCATTGTAGGAGATCTTTAAAAGTCAATAAGAATGGTGAAAAACTGGTTCGATTATGACTTTGACATTTCTTAGAATTAAAACTTTTCTAATGCAAATGCTCAAACAAACTGTAGTGAAGTGCTCAGATGGATCAAGCCTTCATTCATCATATTTTTCCTCATCCTCCAGGAAGCGTGGCCAAGCGTTTCCAGAGCATCAATGCTGAGAACACAGAGGAGAACAGGAGGCTGTACCGCCAGCTCCTCTTCACCGCTGATGAACGCATCAAGCCTTGCATTGGAGGCGTTATCCTCTTCCACGAGACCATGTACCAGAAGACCGACGACGGCAAGCCCTTCACCCAGTATCTCAAAGAGAGAGACATGGTGGTGGGCATCAAGGTCGACAAAGGTGTTGTCCCCCTGGCCGGAACCAACGGCGAGACAACCACCCAGGGTGAGCGAAGAACCGATAAACAACCAAAGAGTATTTACATCTTTTGACACCTTTGTCTAACTTATCTGCTCTATCCTCCCTCTTTCGCAGGTCTTGATGGACTGTATGAGCGTTGCGCCCAGTACAAGAAGGATGGTGCTGACTTCGCCAAGTGGCGCTCTGTGCTGAAGATCACCCCCACCACTCCTTCCAGGCTGGCCATCACTGAGAATGCCAATGTCCTGGCCCGTTATGCCAGCATCTGCCAGATGGTAAGACACAACAGACAGACGTTGAAGTGTAAGATCTGGACAAGTTCCATGTTGGTTTCATAAGCTTCATTCTAAGTTATCAGTAGAAAAAAAAAATTCTTCTCAAAAGTCTATGTGGCTATGATGGATTTCACAGTGGCCCCAAAGCTGCATTACCTTCTTCTAAATGCTCTAATTGTATCATTAAAAACAATCTGCATCAGTCAGATCAGAAACATGTCGTCTCTAATGCCCTGTTTCCACTGCATGATATGTCTCGGATCTACTCTTTTTTTAAACTCAAATCGTAATCTCTTATTCCAATGTTAACCTTCTCCCATGTTGCTGACACAATCGTTTTTGACTCCTTTTGTCTCTGCCATCCTCAGCACGGCATCGTCCCCATCATCGAGCCTGAGATCCTCCCCGACGGTGACCATGACCTGAAGCGCTGCCAGTACGTCACTGAGAAGGTCCTGGCTGCCGTCTACAAGGCCCTGTCCGACCACCACGTCTACCTGGAGGGAACACTGCTCAAGCCCAACATGGTTACCGCCGGACACTCCTGCTCACACAAATACACCAACCAGGAGATCGCCATGGCCACCGTTACTGCCCTGCGTCGCACTGTGCCCCCTGCAGTCACTGGTAAGCAGAATGCAAACAATACTGCCTTGTTGAGTTGCACACAATTGCCAACTTTGCTAGCACAGCTAAACACTCATGCTCTTCCTGTTTAGGCATTACCTTCCTGTCTGGTGGCCAGAGTGAGGAGGAGGCCTCTGTCAATCTGAACGCCATGAACCAGTGCCCTCTGCACAGGCCCTGGGCCGTGACCTTCTCATACGGCCGTGCCCTGCAGGCCTCTGCCCTCAAAGCTTGGTGCGGCAAGAAGGAGAATGGAAAGGCATGCCAGGAGGAGTTCATCAAGAGAGCTCTGGTATGTATGAATAATATTATTTAAAAGTTTGTACGTCTATAAAAAGTGTTGTGTTACACAGAAGCCGCAGTAGAGTGTTCATAGAACTGTAAGGACTGCAAGCAACCCCTTTCTGTATTGTGCATTAAGTAATATTGTGCTTTTTGTCTCATACAGGCTAACAACCTGGCCTGCCAGGGCAAATATGCTCCCTCTGGAGCCAGTGCTGCCGGCGCAGACTCCCTGTTCGTGGCCAACCACGCTTATTAAGCATGGACACTCACCGTTTCCCTCTTCGCCTTCTTCCCATTATTAGTACCACCATCACCATGAAAAAGGCCATGTCACCGATTGTGAAAATGCTTTTAAAGACCAGCACTCGTACAGGATATTGGTAGAAAGCGAAGGAGAAGACCTTCCATTTGGGTACTGCTGCAGCCAGGAGATTCGTAAAACATGTTCTGCCTCCATTCCCTTTCCTTTTATTTTTAAAACGTTTAAACCTGTTTTCAGGTGAAGATTCCCACATTGTTTTTACACAACTTGAACGATTTCTTTTGAATTCACCAAGTGCAGTATATGATTAATACTGGTACCATGGAATAAAGAATTTGCCCTAACCTGTTGCTTTACTTCCTTTTTGAGTCCTTGCTAAACATTATTTCATGCAAACAACAGTTCAATGCTGGAGCCTACTTGGGCATGTAATGTTAGCCTGAAAATGCTGAACATTTTGAAGCGGTCTGTAGAATGATAAGAGAGGCAGCAAATGTATTGCAATAGATGTGACGTTTCATTTCAGGTTGCAGGCTGACAACAGCGCTTTAATTTAAAACTGCAGCTTGCTACACTAATTAATGTGATATTTCATCAACGAATACCCTGTATGCAAAGTTTATGTTGCAACAACATTTCAGAAACGACTATAATTGCAAGTTCATGTTAACTGTACACATTTCAACATGCTAACGCTAAAATTTGCTAACATGCTTCCAAACCAAACATGTTCATGCTCCTAGCAATACTACTACCAAAAAAAAGCTTGGTTCTGACCCGGCATACAAAGGCACAGTAGCCTACTTTATGCGTAACCATGAGTGTAATAAGAAAGCTCAGTTCCCATAGCTGTATTCTTAATTATCATTCACTATAGGGAAGTCATTATTTTGGTAGGTTACATGTCTTGAAGCGAGTCGTGCTCCACCTTAGTCACAATGACTATTCAGTTCCATTGTGTGAAACATACAACTTAAATATTAGGCTATATTGTTCATATCTGGAATCAAAAAATATAAAGAGGTTTGTGACCTTTATTGAAAGACAAAAACAGATCATCTTTTATTATTTGCTTTAATATAGGGTGTTGTAGTGCAACTGACAACAAGAATGGCTCTACCATTAGCTATTACAATCATTGGATGATGATGACAAGATGCATGTTGAATTAAGTTTGTAAGTGCAAAAAACCTTTCCACAGAGACAAAACCATGCTCTAAAACTACAGTGATGGAACATATCAGTAGACAAACATAACCCAACACAACAGAAAAGGACATTGAGAAGTTGTTAGCGCATTGCAGCACTATGGAGCTACAGTGTGCTGCAGGAGCACTGTCCCAACAATGACAATCAATGTAAGCTCAGTAAAAACAGTTGTTGCTGTGGAAGTCGTATTTGTACACTGGAAACTGTTGTCTTGGTCAGTACCGGCGGAGGTGAAAGTCACAAAGTTTACCATCGCCCCCGCCACTTTATCTATTATCCAAGTCTCGAACTCAGACACTCGGGCGTAGACTTCAGGGAAACTAGCTGTAGCACACGGTATTCCAAAACTGGCGATGCCAGACTGGATCCACACTGAGGCTTGTTTGCATTGCAAAGGACCACCGGAGTCCCCCTGAAAAGAAGGGACAAAACTAAAACTGTTAGATGATTGTCGTTTGATTTGGGTGCAACAAGATCATATTTCTCTTTAATTTGTTTCTCTCTGTGTCCTCTGGCTGCTTTGCCTCGACTCTCTGTGAGAATGTGGCTTCTTAAGCAAAATTGTTAACTTTAACAAGTTTTTGTTCAAAAGTAATGTCCTTAAAACAAATGCACAGTCGGGGCAAACAACAAAAAAAAATCTTATATTGTGTTGCTTTAATAGCAACAAAGAAAATTAGCACAGCTAATACAAGGGATTGTTTTTACAACCTGACATAGGCCTTTGTTCTCTCGTCCCGCACAAATCATTTCATTAGTGATCTTAACTTCTGAGCGGTAGACACAACCACACTGCTTTCCTCCAATGACAGGAACCTGAACCTCTTGCAGCGAGTAAGTGCTCGGTAAGTCCTCTGTGGGAGAGAGAGTAAAAAATCAGAAGACAGACACACTTTTAATTTTCCTTCTTTTGCACAGTTTTAAGGGATTGTTTTCGTATTCTGGGACAAGCTGAACAAGACTCAACAAGTCTTCTGATAATGCAATTGTTTTTGTACCTCAAACATTAATAATTGGCAGGGGTGGGACTAGCAAAAAATGTTATGTGAAAAAAAGGGGTGTGGATAGAATATAAGCTGAATAAAGCATTTTTTCCTTATTCATCGTCTAGTTTAAATTGATGTTTACTGTAGATATAAACTAAATATTGAACAGAAACTACTACTTTGTTTTAACATGATCTATAATCTCTCCAATCAACATGTATTTTGGATGCAGGGGAGGCGTGTGGTGTAGTGGGTTAGTGCGGTGGTGTTCGGATCAGGGGAGCACAGGTTCAAACCCCACTGCAGTCAGCATGTCGTTGTGTCTCTGGGTAAGACACTTCACCCCAGATTGCTCCTGTGGGGATTGTCCACAGTATTGAGTATGTAAGTCGGTTTGGGTAAAAGTGTCTAACAAATAATGTAAGGTAACGATTCAGTTTAATTCAGAGAGAGTAGGAGAGGTTGTCTGTTAGCAAGACAACTAGTTTGCAATAGTTCTACCCAACCAAACTAAAACAGAAGTGCTGTGCTTCAAGGTTCATGCAAGGGTTAGCATGTTAGCATACAAATACTCACCATCCTTTCCTAGTCTGCCCCAACCTGTGCCCCAGCAGGAGGTGGAGTTGTGAAACTGGCTGGACTTACTCGCCAGGCATACAGGTCTGATGTAGTCATTGAAACTGACTACTCTGCTGAGCTTCAGCAGGGCAATGTCGTTGTTAAACCTTATGTTATTGTAGTCCGGATGGACGATGATCTGGGACAAAGTGCGGTGAACCTCATGAACATTAGGGCCGGACTGAGTCTCTCTTCCAAAGTAGAGAGTATATGAACTAGGTGTGACACTGGAAAAGAACGGGAAAATGAATAAAGACTTCTACTGAACACATTTTGACATAAAGAAATGTATGGTTGCACATTGTCAGGGTTTGTAATTGTAAGAGTTGCAGGGTCCTTTACACTTGTTTTATGTGAGAAGGCATTTGGTGTCTGGAGGTTAAGGTGGTTAAAAGTCTGCACCAAGGGTTACAAAACAACATAATGGTGGCTTGGTTTTTTGTGTTTCTGCATGACGTGGCATTTTTAGAGAATTTTTGTTTTTGTTTACCTTTACTCTTTGTTTACTGTTTAACAACAAAGACAGCCTTTGTGAATACCATTGTAGACTCATTACATGTGTATGTATGTATGCTTAATGTGCATTGCAGCCACAGAATAAAACACTCTACTGTAATGCTTATCTGAATCAGGTAATGACCACCAATTGTTCGAAGCTACGAGTGATAAAGTTTTAGTATAGAGTTGGAAAAGGCAACAGATGCAGGTAGTAGGATATTATATTACCTTATAATGCAGTGGGCTGCTGTGAGGACCCACTGGTCACTGATGAGGGTCCCTCCACAGAAGTGACGTCCTGTATTGTGCATGCTGACCTGCCAGGGCCATGACCCGGCTTTGGCATTTCCACCACCAACTACCCTCGTGTTCAGGGGTGCTACTCCACAATCTGACAGAGACAACTGTGTGTAATTAATATACATTCAAATTAGGCTAATACATCCGCTTCAGGTGTGTCGGATATTAAGGGCCCCGGCACGAAATTTTTGTCAATGTCTTGTTATCCTCAGTATTATTTCCTAATTTGGCTCCAGAGGAGGGCTTTGGCTCTATAGCGTAATTTGTCCCTTTAAGCCTTCAACCCAATATTGGCTGAATAGGTGATTATTATTGATGAATACCTTAGTTGGGACATTGTTGCTTTCATTAAAGGTGGGGTAGGTCATTTTGGAGAAACCAGCTCGAGTGTGCTAGAATTTAAAAATACACAGCTGGAAAAAATCTGCCACTTCCTTACAGAGCCCCTCCTCCAACACACACGAACGCGCACATGACCAATGAGGGCACGAGATAAGTTTGTGCACAGATGGAAGGCTTACAGGCAGGAAGGCCATCCAGTTATTTTAGCCTGGCCGGCTCAGATGATTGGTAGTGCTTTTTACAGTACTACGGCTTCCACAGATGACATTTTTTTATGGATTTTGTGTCAAAGCACTTCAGATATTCATTGCTATCAGGATGTTAAGAGCATTCCATGGAATATAACAAAAAGTGTATCTCAAGCCGGTTTCTCAAACTTACCTCCCCCACCTTTAAGTTACTGTCGATATACAAGGAAATAATTTACAGAACAACATTTAGATTTTCGGATGGTTTTAAATTCACTTCTGGATTGTAAAAATGTGTTTTAGGGAAAGAGAAAAATGTGTAGGAATGTCCCAGAAACACCTGGAGGAAATGGAGTGCCGTTTTAGATGTGTTCATTGTTAAATTTTACTGAACTCACTCTGCGCCTTTGAGCCTGTAGAGACACAAGGAAGAGAGAAACATGAGTTAATAATGTATGCAGAAGTGTGTGTGTGTGTGTGTGTGTGTGTGTGTGTGTGTGTGTGTGTGTGTGTGTGTGTGTGTGTGTGTGTATGTGTGTGTGTGTGTGTGTGTGTGTGTGTGTGTGTGTGTATGTGTAATTGTTAGGCCTAAATATCTCGGCAGACAGTGTTATGTTAACAGGTGTGTTGACAGGTGACGAGGCTGACAATAACCAAGTTATTGCAAGTCATTCTCTCAAACCCATTTGAAAACTTGAAAACACCTACCTATGATTTACAATCAATCAATTAAAAATAATTATTACAATTTCAAAAACATGAATTAATTTCTCTGTAAAATCAACGAGACAAAGCCCCTGTCTTTATAGAATTTATATTCAATCTTTATCCTAAGATGTTATTAAGAACTAAAAATAACCTCTAACACTTGGACAATGGACAATTTTCTGGTAAAAGCTCACCTTGCCCAGTGAGGACTGCACACATCAGGAGCGTCCACACCGTCCAGGCTGCCATCCTGTGCTGTCGATACATTTGTCAGTAAGCGCAGAGAGATCCTATGATTAAGTCTGTCATTGCCATCCCACAGATGATGTTATACGCCACTCCCTCCTCATACCTGTTTTTCTTGAGTAACTCCATCCATAATTTAAAAAAAACATGTTAGAGATAACATTAGTTAATATTTCTAGATAACCAATTAATGTATGACTTTATAATTGTCTAAATTATATAAATGCGACATGAGATTGTCTGGAAACCACCAACGATATTCAGGAAATATTAGGTGTTTCCTCTATTTTCCAATCTCTACTCTAAGCATTGTTGTATTTACCTTTCACCTATGAGAATAGTATTGACCTTCTAATCTAACACTAGGCAGAAGTAATTTTACCAAAATATCTAAAATCAACCCTGTGATCCGTCATTGTTGTTGTTGTTGTTGGCAAAACACATCAGCAATGACGCGGGTGACGCGGGGGGAGCAGTAGAGGTGGGGAGAGGTGGGGCTATTGCGTCATCGTTATCAGGAAATGATTGTATAGGGCAGGGGTGTCAAACTCAAATACACAGTGGGCCAAAATAAAAAAATCTGTACTGGTCGAGGGCCGTACAGGTTCAATGTCTATTGTAAAACGTATTGAAATGAACTTATTGCACATATTAAACCTTGAACTAACAAAGCTTAAATGATTGCCTATAAAAACAACATTAAACATTAAATAATCAGTTGCATTCATTTCTTATGTCTCTATCTGCAGAGTCATTTCTTATGATTACATTTTTCCACAGGCCAACAACAGCTTCAAAAAAACTATTTCCCGCAAAGAAAAAACCAAACATGCCCTGTTGTCGTGAGAGAAAAAGTGCAGAAGGAAACATACATTGAAACTCAGTTTGCTGCTCTGTGATGCTAGTTCAAACCAGATACTTGGCATTTCATCTTGAGTGCAAGTTCATCAATGTTTGGGGTCAGGCTCTGAGCTGAGGAAATCCTCAGGATTGAGTGAAGGTGTGCGTGCAATATAGCGACGGGCCAGATCTAATAGTAATTTGAAATCATCCTGCGGGCCGAAATTAAATCCACCAAGAGCCTGATTTGGCCCCCGGGCCTTGAGTTTGACACATGTGGTATAGGGCGTAGACACGGAGCCGTTTGGCCCCCCAGAGCGTTGCGTCTGCAGATCTAACCACCTTGGGACCCGTTATCGTTATCTGCGTTTCCCTGTCGGCCTCGTGTGGCCGAACTGTCTATAAGATAGAGAACTGTAGCAGATACAACCCCTTTCGTCTCGGTGTGGCTAGGGCCTTAGAAAGGTACTCTTCCAGTATGTTTTGTTTCTCACTATTGTTTAACCTGAATGCTGATTGCCAAACTTCACCATCCAGATAAACAAGTTAAGTAATTAGCATATTTAGAGAAGACACTTGTGTGTCAAGAACAGGAAATAGCTTTGTTGACGTAAAAGTGTGGTTGCTACTAACCAGAAGGATTTGAAATATGTGGCGCAGTGCCACACAACTACAGAAGTCTTTTCAAATGTGTTTACCTTCACTATCGTGTGAATCTGATTTCAGTTTGTTTAATGTTGGCTAACTTGGCTTGTTTTACAGCATGGATTGCTCGATGTTTTACACATCTGTCAGCCCTGTCTGTCAGCCTTTTATCTCGTGCACGCACAAATGTATCTCGTGCCCTCATTGGGCGTGCCGTCATTGGGCGTGCATTGCAGCAGTACTTCAATGACTCGCCAGCGGCCACTTTCACCATGGCAGAGTTAGGTTCAACATCGTCTACTGGTGGCAAAAGAAATAATGTAAAGGAGCAAATTAGGAACAAAAACAAAGTGGAAACTAGGAGAATTCAAACCAGAGTCAATATCGGAGTTGCTTTTCAACAATGGCGACTACTGATGGAACACACCTATGGGGGTTATTCCCTATCTTTATTCAAGAGCATGGTATTTAAATTTGAGAGCATACTTTATGTATTTATTTCCCTCAAACCCTGTCCTCGCACTCAAATAGTGCCTGCTTGCACTTAGAGTTGCTCTGCTTCTGCTCAAACTGTACGCTTGCACTCAGATATATTGCTGTTTACAGATTTTTTCTGCTCTCAGATTTATTCTGTGCGCACTCGAAACTTTTGTGCAACAATCCTGTCAAAATCCCTCAACCAATAGGAGGCCAGGTGTCCTTGTGGGTGCGTTCGCTTTACTTATTAAAGCGTCCCGTAAGCGCGGTTACTCTTTGGTTTGTCTTTGGTGCGATGACAGGGTTTGAGTGAAGGAAATCAATAAAGTATGCTCTCAAATTTAAATACCACGCTCTTGAATAAAGATAGGGAATAACCCCCATACACACCGAGTTGAAATCTGATGCCGTGGTCGCTCTTTTTCTCTTGGACAGGTAATTATCTGTTTTGTATGGTTTACAATTCCCCTGAACTATATAGCCAACCTAAGTCATGTGCACGTCATGTGTGTTGGAGGAGGTGCTCTGTAAGGAAGTCTGAAGGAAGGGGCGGATTCTTTTCGGCTGTGTACTTTCAAATTTTAGTGCACTTGAGCCGGTTTCTGAAACTTACCTACCCCACCTTTAAGTACAATTCTGAGATAATTGTATTTTCTATTTCCATATCCTTCTGCTTTATACTTCTACACCACTACACTACAAAAGCACATTTTATTATGTGTACTCCAATATAGCCAGCTAATAACTTTAAGATTCAAAGTACAAAATATGATCAGCAAATATCTTTTTGATCCCTTGAAATCAATTCATAAGGAGCCGTGCTCTTGATCATCTTGCATTGATTAAAAGTCTTTTTGACAAATATACTGTTTCAAATCAAATCATTACTTTAAGCATTGGCATTTTTAGAGAGACCAATAAAAACTGTTTGGGATGACCATCCAATTTAGTCTCATTTAAAAAGGTTAAATTATGTTATATCTTACCAATGGAAATGTTCAGTCAGTGCTTGGAGCAAGTTGCTTTGCCATCATGTTATTGTGTCGTGAGTGTGTGTGTTTTTATTCCACTATACCATGACAGATAGATGCAGGTAAAGGGGCATTTCTCAGTAAAGAAATGTAATCAGTCCACATTGTTTGTTTAGTTATAATACTGATGAACGTTCAAAACAAAGCACTTTGGCAACTTATCACATACGTTTTAAAATGCTTATTCTATAACACATAGGTTTGAGCAAGCTCTCTGATTGGTCAATAGCAAGCGGCAAACTCTGGGGAAGAGCCGGGACGCCAATACAGAAGTGCCACACACTGCAGTTCATCTAGTGGACAGTAGGAGCAGGCTGCAGAAGGGAGCAATTTCCATAGACCCCCATGTTAAAATGCCCAACTTTACAGCAGAAATAAACATGTTTACATCGTGGTTCAAAAAACCATATTCTCTGTATAGTTAGATTCCCCCTTCATGACTACTGTGTGGGGGGTGAATTTTTTCTCAACTCATCTGTTTAATTAATATTAAGCTTTAAAGTTATGCATAAATTAGGGCGTGGTCACTTTGATGGAAATGTACATGCCTCACTGTCAGCTAACAGCAACTTGTCCACTCTGCTAGGCTACAACCATAGAGGCTACAACGTTAGTTAGTTGTAGTTACTGTACTTGACCCTTTAGCCGTGTTCGTGGTGATTGTGCCTTTTAGGGAATATTGTTACAAATACCAGACAATTAAAATGTTGTGCTGTGCGCTTGAATGTACTAACAGAACTTCCAAGAAGTCTAAAATGATAATATTATACATGTTAACCCCGTTCGCAGGTGTTTGTGTGCTTGGTAGCTTAGCTTGCTACTTATTAGCCAGCTAAGGACGTAACCCTTTATACATATACATTTTAGTTTATGATTCAGCCTTGGGTAAGACTTTTATAGTCTATGGCTATGACGCCCATAATGCTAAACGGGAGCAAATGTTAATAGGGGACCCAATTATCCCAGTGGTGGCCGCCGGAGCTGACGGAGCCGCAGGGGGCTAGCTCCAGCCGGCGTCCCGGAGCTAGCCCACTGCGGCTCCGTTAGATCCGGGCAGTGGATTCAGTCTTTTCTCAACGTGTGAATGACAAGCATTAAGAATAACAAAATATAGCTAATTCTCTTGCAGATTGTCTCATTTGATTATGAATGTAACGTTTATATAGGGGAACTATACTGTTAGCAGTAACTTGGTATGCATGTATTTCATGTTAGCTTAGCTTCTTAGCCTGAGCTAGCTCTGTTTACTTCCAGTTCGGAGGCAGTAGGTCCCGCCTCTGCTCCGCCTCTTTGCCCTTATTTGGAGCAGGCGGGATTAGACTCTGACGTCACAGTCGAGCCGTTAGTGGCCGACTCCGCCTACTAAGGGCTTCACGGCAACTCTGCAGAATCCTATGGGTGACGTCACGGACACTAGGTCCATTTATATATACAGTCTATGGTCAATAGGCGTGTTTGATTCCACGATCAAACAACGATCAAATAGAACGTGCCTAATCACAAAGTATCCAGTAGCCTACACACGCCACTAGCCTACCGAAACTACTTCCATGAGCCTACATCGTGTGGTTTCCATAGCGACGTTTAGCGACACACAGCCGTTACACTGTTATACTCTCGTTGGAAATCGATAGCTAAAAAATGTCAGATTTTAAAGTTAATTTTGATTTGTTGGGGGGCCTCAGTATTGATGAATGGTTGGACATGGACACAGACCACAAAACCAACGAAATATTTGTGTCAGAAGCACCTGCATACAGCGGCTGGCGGAGTCAGGGTTGGAGGCCAGAGAAATCATGTCCGTTAGCGGACATAAAAACGAGTCATCGCTTCGCAGCTACTGGGCTCCATCTCTAGACAACAGAAAGATGTGGAGCAACGCGCTTTTTGCCGGTCCGGGACACGCCATGAAACGGCCACTGGAAGAAAGCTCTTCCTATAACGTAGTCCTACCCGTGAACACCACAGCACCACCTGCAAAAAAGTCTGGCATGGAGTTCATGGAGAGCTGTTTCAAGAATTGCACTTTTAATGGCAGCATGAACATCCACCTTCATTCTGAACCCAAAATGTTTCAGCACCATGGGCAGCCTGATTTGATTTGTTCTGCTAATCCCACACAGTGATTACTCAGATATTTAAATAGCCTAATTCAAGAATTGTTTTCAATAAATTGTTTTCAATAAATTGGTTAATAATATATTATTTATTATAATTATATCAATAACTGTAAGCGGGGTAGCAGGAGTGTTCGATCGATCGGCTATCGTTACCATGGGAACTACTTTCTAGGAACTACTTTCTGACGGAGATTAACTCAAGCAGAAAGCGTAGGTTTGGGAGCAAATTAGCCCACATTATGAAATTATTTTACGATATTGTTGATTACAATGATAGTTTGTGTAATAGAATCGCAATTATAAACTTGAGTCATTATTTGAACGGCCTCTCGTGTATGATTGCTTAAATAAGCACCGTAACTTTCATGATATAATTTCTCCGTCATAATCGTTTGTTTCCGTGAACGGCCGACTGTTGTGTGACGCAAATGCTGCGGCTGCAAGGCATTGTGGGGCAGCATTTTCTCCTCTCCTTTCGGTTAGGGAGGTCCAGTGGTTCCTAAGCTAAAGGAGGTTATAAAGGAAGTTTGAAACCTCCTTTCCTATCATCTAGAGAATTCGAACGGCACTTATCATGGCTGCCACTGAGGGACTTCCGGGTCATTTCACTTGGTTAGGAAGGTTCCTAAACTAAATGGACTATTGGAACGCAACCCTAGAGAGATAAGAGTTACGACACTCCCATAGACCTCCGTTGTAAAAAATGGCGGCGCCTACTTACGGGGTATGCACATCGAACTAGTTCCAAATATTGTCATTTGGGCGTTGGACCTCATTCATTATGGCGCGTCGATTAGTTCCAGAGGTAAGTTGCTGAAATATCGAACTCTTTTGAATTGTCAACTGTCTATATTGTATCAGAGGCCCTTTATGATGCTTATACTGGTCTTCATTTGTATATGCACAGCGAAATTATCTATATTTTATCTTGGTTGTTCCAACCAATTTTGCTAGCATTGCCTGCTAGTTAGCTAGCGCGACTTCGTCAGCTTTGAAGGTAAGATTTCAGTAATGAATTGCTAGCAGCTTATATATCAATGATGCTGGGTAACTAACAAGCAGGATTTAGATTGATTATGTGTTGTTATTGTTGTTTTGGTTTTTACCTGCTGAACCTGACCGTGTCAGCCATCCTTAGTCGGCTTTTTCTGTATGATATGATTTAACTGCTAGCACTAGTAGAAATGAGGTGGCGTTTGTGATAAATATTTCATTTAATATTTCATTGAATTTTTGGATATACTAACATTTCATTATGTGACATGTTGACTGTACTTAGTTTTTTGTTGTACTGTTCCGTGTTAACTCATCTGGATCTGGATTAATACTGAGCAGAACCCAGAGGTATCACGCTCAGTGGGGGATGGATGATCGCCGCTAAATGTCTCTTGATGTTTTTCCTTGCATGGCCTCAGATCTACTTCATATAGTAAACAAATCTCTTCACTCAGGTATTTTTCCACAGGCCCTGAAAACTGCAGTCATTAAACCGCTCTTAAAAAAGAATAATCTAGATGCTTCAGTAATGAACAATTACAGGCCCATATCAAACCTGCCATTTCTAGGTAAAATCATTGAAAAAGTTGTTTTTCAACAGCTGAGTAATTTTTTGCATTTAAATGACTGTTTCGATGTGTTCTAGTCAGGCTTTCATCCAAACCACAGTACTGAGACTGCTCTTGTAAAGGTCTTTAATGACATCCACTTAAACACAGACAGTGGCAGAACTTCAGTGTTAGTATTATTAGATCTCAGTGCTGCATTTGACACTGTTGACCACAGCATATTACTAGACCGACTGGAAAACTGGGTGGGACTTTCGGAAACCGTCCTAAATTGGTTTGAATCCTACTTAAAGGACAGAAACAACTTTGTTTCTATTGGTAAATACACATCTGAGTTGACAAATATGACATGTGGGGTTCCTCAAGGCTCCATCCTGGGGCCGCTTCTCTTTAACATCTACATGCTACCACTGGCTCAGATAATGAAAAACAACAAAATAAGTTACCATAGCTATGCAGATGACACACAAATTTACGTAACAGTTTCAACAGGAGACTATGCTCCAATTCAAACACTGAGTAAGTGCATTGAACAAATCAATGACTGGATGTGTCAGAACTTTCTCCAATTAAACAAAGATAAAACTGAGGTAATGGTTTTTGGAGCCAAGGCAGAACGTATAAAAGTTAGCGCTGAGCTTCAGTCTGCAATGTTCAAAACAACAGATAAAGCCAGAAATCTAGGTGTAGTCATGGACTCTGACCTGAGTTTCAACAGCCACATTAAAACAGTTACTAAATCAGCCTACTATCACCTAAAGAACATATCTAGGATTAAAAGACTAATGTCGCAGCAGGATTTGGAAAAACTTGTCCATGCTTTTATCTTCAGTAGACTCGACTACTGCAATGGTGTCTTCACAGGTCTCACTAAAAAGTCTATTCGGAAGCTGCAGCTGATTCAGAATGCCGCTGCTCGAGTCCTCACTAACACTAAGAAAGTGGATCACATCACTCCTGTTCTGAAGTCTTTACACTGGCTTCCTGTGTGTCAAAGAATAGATTTCAAAATACTGCTGCTGGTTTATAAAGCTTTGAATGGTTTAGGCCCAAAATACATTTCTGATCTACTGCTAAATTATGAACCATTCAGATCTCTCAGGTCTTCAGGGACTGGTCAGCTTTCTGTCCCCAGAGTCAGAACTAAACATGGAGAAGCAGCGTTCAGTTATTATGCTCCAAATATCTGGAACAAACTCCCAGAAACCTGCAGGTCCGCTGCAACTCTGACTACTTTTAAATCCAGACTAAAGACTTTTCTTTTTGTCGCTGCTTTTAATTGAACTATTCATATCTTAGACTGCACTGTAACTTTTATCCATGTATTTTTTCTTTTAGTGTTTATCCATGTATTTCTTCTTTTAATGTTTATTTTATTAACCTTTCTTTTTAATGACTGATTTTAAATGCCATTTTCTTAATGTCTTTCATTTGTTGTAAAGCACTTTGAATTGCCTTGTGTTGAAAAGTGCTCTATAAATAAACTTGCCTTGCCTTGCCTTGCCTTAAAATTTGCCGGAAGCACTCCACGGTTTCTGCGATGACAGCTTCTTCTGGTAGCAAATTCCACTCTCTGATTGTTCTCGGAAAGAAGGAGTATTTAAGAGTGTCACTAGTTGCGAAAATTCGCTCGAAGTTCAAAGAGTTGGCTTTGCGGGTTGCACTTCTTCTAACTGGCTCTAGGTACATTGATGCATCAATGGCTGAGATGTTATGGACAATCTTGAAGAAGAGAACCAAACGAGCCAATCGCCGCCTTTCACTTAATTCCACCCAGTTCAACTGCTTGAGCATTTCTGTGACACTGCTGTCCCATTCATAATCTCCAAAAATGAATCTTGCACCTCTTCTTTGTACTGATTCCAGGGCATCACTGTCTTTATCAGTGTAGGGGTCCCAGACCGAGCTGGCGTACTCTAGTTTAGAACGTACTAGGGCCATAAAAGCTGAACCTTTTTGTTTTTTTTCAAAATGGTTAGGCTCCTGGATGCCCTAGAGCAGGGGTGGCCAACCCGCGGCTCTCGAGCCGCATGCGGCTCTTGGCCTAGTTCATGCGGCTCTTCAGTTCATATCGAATTGTGTCAGTTTGGGGGAGAGACACTGACTCCTGACAAGTGTTGCACGGTGTACCGATACTTGAAAGGTACCGCAATACCCTGCCGTTAAAAACGTTACGATTCCTCCGTTGCATTAGTATCGGTACTTTAAGAATGACGGGGGAAAGTACTCCGGTGAGAAAGCGCCGTTTTACTAAGAGCCGTGTGTGTTCAGCGCTCTGCTTCCACTCCCTGCACTACAGCCGTGCCTGCAGTCCCGCCCCTCTCAAGCACGCTCTAAGTCCCTCCCCTCTCTCTTGCACGCGCTAGCTGCCAGAGCATGTGAGAAAACAAGAAGCATGGCTGCAAGTGGGAGTGCTACTGCCGCTGCGCCTCGGCTTTTTGACAAAAAAGACTCCAGAAGCTATATTTGGATGTATTTGAGCTATATCTCTGACAGTGAGGGCAAGCCTACGGACACCACGAGGCCTGTCTGTAAGAAATATATTAATTTTATTTAATACGAATTATTGTCATTTATTTTATTTATTGTTCTCATTGTTTAAAAGTTTGTGTTATGGTTCTGGTGTGAAATAAAGCACAATAATTACATTTAAGACTGTTTCCCTTTTTTTAAGAAAAGTATCGAAATCGCAATTCTTGACTTGGTATCTAAACCAAAATGTTGGTATGTGACAACACTAGCTACTCCTGACAGTTAAATCTGATATTAAGTAGGTCTGTTAAGTATTGAATGCTGATAATTCTGACGTAATTTGGCCGGTCAAAGTTATTTGGGCTCGGATAAAATCGCTCCGTTACTTTCGTCCCGTGTTACTTTCGTCCCGGCTCTCCCTACTGTGTATGTGTGGTGTCAGGTGTCAGTATGAGAGGATGACAGCGCGTCTAATGTTTGATGTGGCCCAAGAGCCAATCACCTTTGAGGGGGGGGGGGGAAACCTATCGTTGATTAAACACTATCCAGTGTTCCCCTACCATTGTCTTGGAGGGGCGCTGCGTCCCGCCAACGGTGCCCCGCGACCCCCCCTGAAATTCAAGGTGTTTAAAAAATATATATAATTTTTTTTTTTAAATATATATATAGCACCAAATTGCAAATAATCTATAACTACTGTCACTTTTCACATTGAACATGTGCTCTTTTATTAAATAAACTAAACACTGATGCATTAATCAATAACAATAATCCACAGCTCCTCTCTCTGCTCCAGAGGATTTAAAATATATATCCCAATGCCACAAAAATGCATCAGTGACGTGGTTGAAATCTTGTCTCCAGAAAACAAAAAACTGAAACAAGCGGTATCAGTGACTGTGTGTTTGATGTGGCTCTTTGCTGTAACATAGAAAAAATGTGGCTCTTAACCTCTGACTGGTTGGCCACCCCTGCCCTAGAGTTCTGTATTGCTTTTTTGTAAATAGTTGCTTACCCTAACCCTTTTTTGTAAATAGTATTGCTTTTTTATAAATAGTTGATTGTTTGTAAATATTTGTAGAATGCCCCCCCCCCCCCCGCCCCCCCCACAATTGTTGTTCGCACAATTATGCTTCTGTTTTTCACTTTTTGGTGTCCATTGTTCAGCCACAATTTGGTAAGCCACAATTTGTTTTGGCCAAAATGTGTTATTCACACTCCTGACTCCAGTTTGATGTGCTGCATTCTCCTCTGAGTGGTCATGGCTTGGAAGGTTTTATATCATGTAGTGCCTCAACAGAACCTAATATGAATTGCTTTTTTCAGTTTCTCTTTTTTTTATTGTCTCGTCGCTGGATCACCTCCCCCTGGCAAAGTGGCCTCGTCATTGACAAACCTGTTTTTGTTGCTCTGTTGAACCATGGTTCAACAGAGCAACAAAAACAGGTTCAACAGGAGCTTCTATAAATAGTTTTGTAAATAGTTTGAATATTTATCATAGTAATCATTTTTCAGTCTCCCTCTTTAATTTAGTTTTAGTTTCTTTGCCCCACCATATGTTTTGTTGTCCAAGGGCACTCATTTGGTCTGTGTTGAAGATTGTTTTACACTTTAGATTAATCAAAATTGTGTTTTTTGGCTGAATTAATCTTTTTCTGTTTAACCCTAACCCTCTTTGTTCTCCTTCTCATTCATTTTACTTTGTTTTGTTCTAACACACATCACTTTTTCCATACACTGTTCTTAATACTTGTTCACACATTTGTTCGTCCCTTTTACTTTGTTCTTCCTGTTGTTCTTGTTCAAACACATATCAATTGTTCATCCACTGTTGTGGTAAAATGATATTCATAGTCTTAACATGATCATGCTACCCATGCTAACATGAACACAAGTGTTTCCCTCCAAAAATGTAAAACGTATCTAAGTAATAGGCTACTGTGGTGCCGAGAGACGGGAGTCGGAGGCGGCGTATCGAAGCGACAAGCTACACTTTTATTTATCATTGGAACACACACGTAAACACTTTCATGCACCGGGAGAAGAAGGGCGGCAACAGGAAGTCCGGCTCACTTCAATGTCCGTGCGGAACAATACCCCAACCCATAGATCCGTGGGTGAATAATGTCAATCACCACACAAGCCCCCCCAGTATTCACCCATAGTCAAAATCCTCGTGCCTGGGAGGAAGTACCACCCGACCCCGGCGCGTACGGACCACAGGAGCCGAGGAAGGCGGGGCCGCAGGCGAGGGCAGACCCACAGGGGACGGGGGGCGGGCCATGGGAGGGCGGCCCCGGCGTGGGGGCAGAGCCAACTCCAACGGCCTGGAAATGTCCACGTGAGCAGGCTTAATCCGATCCACGGACACAGTCTCAGGCCTGCCACCAACGTCCACCACCAGGCTCTTGTCCCCGTGACGTATGACCCTGAACGGACCGTCATAAGGGGGGCGCAGGGGACCGCGGTGGGCGTTGTGGCGAATAAAAACGTACTCTGCCGACCGTAATCCGGGGGACACCCGGAAAGCTGGGTTGCTGTGCTGCGACGTTGGGACGGGCGTGAATGTCCCGGCGGTCTCCAGCAGGGAGGAGCGCTGCCCGGCTGCAGACCAGGGCACAGTGGCGGTGGGAATGAATTCCCCGGGGACCCGCAGCGTCTGGCCATAGACGAGCTCCGCCGACGAGGACTGCAGGTCTTCTTTGGGGGCACACCTGAGGCCGAGCATAACCCACGGGAGCTTATCCACCCAGTTGCCGTCTGTCAAGCCGGCACGCAGTGACGCCTTCATGGTCCGGTGAAACCGCTCACACAGCCCGTTAGCCTGGGGGTGATATGCGGTGGTGCGGTGCAGCTTGACCCCCAAACCCACAGCAACAGCGTTCCACAGCTCCGAGGTGAACTGAGAACCGCGGTCAGAGGAGAGGTCAGACGGGGTCCCGAAGCGCGCCACCCACGTGCCGATGAAAGCGCGGGCGACGTCGGAAGCTGATGTCGAGGCGAGGGGAACGGCCTCGGGCCAGCGTGTCGTCCTGTCCACCATCGTAAAAAGGTAGGTGAAACCGTGAGAGGGGGGAAGCGGACCTACGAGGTCGACATTGACATGGTCAAACCTCCTCTCAGGAACCGCAAAAAGTTCAAAAGGGGCCCTAGTATGGCGGTGGACTTTGGCCCGTTGACAGGCCACGCACGAGTCGACCCAGGATCTCACGTCCCTCTTAAGCCCCTGCCACACGAACTTCTGCGACAACAACTTCACGGACGGCTTCCTACCGGGGTGGGAAAGATTGTGAACCGCCTCAAAAACGGGTCGACGCCAGTCCGCAGGGACCAGCGGTCGAGGTTGGCCCGTGGAGACGTCACACCACAGCTTTGCGCCAGAGTCACCGACCGTGACCTCCTCCAGGCGTAATCCCGTGACCGAGGCCCTGAGGGTCTGGACCCCGTGGTCAGAGGCCTGGTCAGTGCTCATGCGGAGGTAATCGAGGCCCAGCTGCACAGCTCCGATGACCGCTCTGGAGAGGCAGTCCGCGACCACGTTAGCCTTGCCAGCGATGTGTCGTATGTCCGTGGTGTACTCGGAGATGTACGAAAGCTGGCGTTGCTGTCGGGCGGACCACGGCTCAGCCACCTTGGACATGCAGAAGGTCAGTGGCTTGTGATCCACGAACGCCGCAAACTCCCGGCCTTCCAGCAGGAAACGGAAGTGGCGAACCGCCAAATAGAGACCAAGGAGTTCTCTGTCGAAAGCGCTGTACTTGCGCTCCCTGGGAGTCAACTGGCGACTGAAAAAGGCGAGCGGTTGCCAGGCGCCGTCGACCCATTGTTCGTGCACCGCGCCCACTGCGTAGTCAGACGCGTCGGTGGTGATGGCGATGGGGGCCCTGTGTGACGGGTGAGCCAACATGGCGGCTTCGCTCAGGGCGGCTTTGGTGGCGTTGAAAGCGACCCCCCTTTCAGTCGTCCAGTCAATGGCCTGGCCAGGGGACTTGTCCCTGAGGGCCTCGTATAGCGGGCGCATGGTGTGGGCCGCCCGGCGGATGAACCGGTGATAAAACGTCACCATCCCGAGGAACTCTCGGAGCGCCCGAGCTGTAGGCGGTCGTGGAAAGGCAGACACGGCCTCCACTTTCGACGGGAGGGGGGCGGCCCCATCCTTGTTGATGAGGTGCCCGAGGAAATGGATGGAGGACAACCCGAACTGACACTTCGCCGGGTTGATAATCAGGCCGTGTTGGTTGAGCCTTGCGAAAAGGACGCGGAGATGTGCCTGGTGCTCTTCGGAGGAGGAGCTGGCGACCAGGATGTCGTCTAAATAGACGAAGATGAATGGCATGTCCCTGAGCGCTGAATCCATCAGCCGCTGAAAGGACTGAGCTGCATTCTTAAGTTCAAACGGCATACGCAGGAACTCGAAAAGCCCAAACGGCGTAATTACCGCAGTTTTGGGGACGTCCGAGGGGTGCACCGGAACCTGGTGGTAGCCCCGCACCAGATCCACCTTGGAGAAAACCAGCTTGCCCGCCAGGTGTGCAGAGAAATCCTGGATGTGAGGGACCGGGTAGCGGTCTGGCGTAGTGGCGTCGTTAAGGCGGCGGTAGTCACCACACGGTCGCCAGCCACCGGCTGATTTAGGGACCATGTGAAGCGGCGAAGCCCAAGGGCTGTCTGAGCGGCGGATGATGCCCAGACGTTCCATGTTGACGAACTCCGCCTTGGCGACTGCCAGCATGTCAGGGTTGAGCCGCCGGGCCCTAGCGTAGACAGGGGGGCCTTCAGTGTCAATGTGGTGCTCTACCCCGTGTTTGGTAGTGGCAGAGGAAAAGGTGGGCTGCGTCAAGACGGGAAACTCACTGAGAAGGTGCTGGAACTTGTCGCCCTGTGAGAGTGAGCTGGAGAGCCCGCTGAATGACGCTTCGCCGCGTGTACACGTGAACGAGGCAAACGTCCGTGCGTCCACCAGGCGGCTGTTCTTGACGTCCACCAGCAGTCCGTGAGCGCACAGGAAGTCTGCGCCGAGGAGAGCGAAGGAGTTGTCAGCCGTGACGAAATCCCACTTAAACCGCTGACCCTCGAAGCACAGGTCCACTGTCTTTGTGCCATAGGTGCGAATAGGGGTGTCGTTAGCGGACGTTAAAGGTGGGCCGTGTCCTCCCCCGGCAGCGTCCTCCACGGTAGCCGGCAGGACGCTCCGCTGGGCTCCTGTGTCACAAAGAAGTCTGCGACCAGAGAGGGTGTCCCTGATGAACAGGAGCCGGTTGGATGTGCCCACGCTCGCGGCCACTACCGAGCGCAGGCCTTGGCGTTTCCCGTTACCTTGTAGGAGCAGGGAGGACGGCACATCTTCGCTTTCGCCCCGAAGCGTGCATGGTAACAACACAGGCCAGGGCTGGAGTTGCTGACGTCGGCCCCGGAGCTTCTGCTAGGTGGCATGCCTGTACCAGGGAAGGTGCCGCTGCGTGTCGGGGCAAGCACCTCCGGGGCAAAACGCTGGGTTGCCAGGAAGAACCGGTCGGCTTCTTCGGCCAAAGCGCGGGGCTCAGTAATAGCTGTGTTAGCGAGCGCTGTCTGTACATGCGGCGGCATGTGCCGAAGAAACAGTTCTATGAACAAAAAATTAGGTTCTTCCGTACCCAGCAGGCTGAGCATCATCTCCATGTGGTCAGAAGGCTTGTTGTCCCCCAGGCTATGAATAGCGAGCAGGCGTCGGGCTCGTTCCGGCCGTGACAGCTCGAAAGTCTTTAGCAGGAAAGCCTTGAACGCTGCATATTTATCCTGGGCAGGAGGAGATGTAATAAAGCCCACCGTCCGGGTCGCAGTGGTGCTCCCCAGCGCTGAAACGACGTGAAAATAACGTGCTGCGTCGTCAGTCACTCCGCGGAGGGCGAACTGAGCCTCCGCCTGAGCGAACCATGCAGCCGCAGATGTCTCCCAAAACTCTGGCAGTTTGAAAAAAACGGCGTTACTTGCCATGCTCGGTTCAGTCTCGGATCCTTCAACGGGACTTATGTCGGAGTCACCAATGTGGTGCCGAGAGACGGGAGTCGGAGGCGGCGTATCGAAGCGACAAGCTACACTTTTATTTATCATTGGAACACACACGTAAACACTTTCATGCACCGGGAGAAGAAGGGCGGCAACAGGAAGTCCGGCTCACTTCAATGTCCGTGCGGAACAATACCCCAACCCATAGATCCGTGGGTGAATAATGTCAATCACCACACTACCAAGCTTTCCGTTGTCACCCTGCCTCTCCAAATGCAAAACTGTCAATAAAAAGTATGCAATAATGCAATTACAGCTGAAAAGGTACTTGGGTGTGTGTGTTTTTTTTATATATATTTACCATTCAATAACGCAATCGCTGCTCTCTGTCTGTCCCATAGAAGAACATGACAGCGCAGCGCAACTATACTACGGACGTGACATCAACATAGCCTGCTTGTGCTACCACACTTTCCCCTAAAAAAAATCGTTAAATAACGAAACTTGTAAATAGTGCCAATCCATACAAAGTGTAACCACATCATGTAACTATGAAAGCAATCTTTAAAAAATAACAGCGTTGGTTTAATCTATGACTATTTTGACCATGTTTGTGCTGTTTTTGCCATAGAGAAGCATTGCCACGGAAGTGCGTTTGGAACTATCCCGGTGTTGTGTCACATTATGCCTCCCCGTCATGAAATGCCCCCCTTGTCACGGGAACGCGCATTTCTAAATGACACGTTTACACCTCTAAATGACACGTTTACACCATAGGTTTACACCTTAAAACGATGTTTAAAACGAAAAGTAAACGTTCAGGGTTTTTATTAATGGTAATAATAAAGTTGTTTAGTGGTATAGTCTTGATTCTTCTGGTTTAACTTTTCGCTCCGTAGGTGTCGAAAGTCATTCGTCACTTCCTTTTCAGTTTTAGTTTTTTGAAATCTTTTTTTAATCATTATTGTTACGTCCTGTCTGTATAAACGTGCTTTAAAATGTATTGTTTAATTTTACAGAGTTGTCATCTAATAATCAAAATATATGTTTACAAATGTTACATAGTCTTTGTCAGCATATTATTATATACGATATGCGTACAAAGTAAAAGTGTGACATTCATGAAACTTGCTCCATTTATTGGTACCAGTCCTAGAACCATACCCTGAAAAATGCTTGATTGTGGGATTCATAGAAACCTGTTTTTTTTGGGGGGGGGGCATTTTATGACGGCCTGTCCATCACATTATGCCCCCCCTTGCTATCTTACAAAATAAAAGTGTGACATTCATGAAACTTGCTCCATTTATTGGTACCAGTCCTAGAACCATACCCTGAAAAATGCTTGATTGTGGGATTCATAGAAACCTGTTTTTTGGGGGGGGGGGCATTTTATGACGGCCTGTCCATCACATTATGCCCCCCCTTGCTATCTTACAAAATAAAAGTGTGACATTCATGAAACTTGCTCCATTTATTGGTACCAGTCCTAGAACTATACCCTGAAAAATGCTTGAGGGTGGGATTCATAGAAACCTGTTTGGGGGGGGGGGGGCATTTTATGACGGCCTGTCCATCACAATATGCCCCCCCTTGCTATCTTACAAAATAAAAGTGTGACATTCATGAAACTTGCTCCATTTATTGGTACCAGTCCTAGAACTATACCCTGAAAAATGCTTGAGGGTGGGATTCATAGAAACCTGTTTGGGGGGGGGGGGCATTTTATGACGGCCTGTCCATCACAATATGCCCCCCCTTGCTATCTTACAAAATAAAAGTGTGACATTCATGAAACTTGCTCCATTTATTGGTACCAGTCCTAGAACTATACCCTGAAAAATGCTTGAGGGTGGGATTCATAGAAACCTCTTTTGGGGAGGGGGGCATTTTATGACAGGCCTGGTTTATCATCCGAGTCAGAAATAAAACCAATGTGGAGTGAGTGCTAGTCCTGCAATTGTCCAATACATTTACATACACACAGTAATTAATAATACATGTTGAATGAAATAACTAAGAATACATTTACAATAAACACTATAAACAGCAAGAAAATAAATGTTAAACTATTAAATAATATTACGAGATATATAGCTCCAACACTCCCCTTATTATAGCCCAGATCAAGAAAGAATGTAATGCAGGTAATTGCTCCTGTGGGGATTGTCCTGAATGTATGTAAGTCGCTTTGGATAAAAGCGTCTAACAAATGACATGTAATGTAATGTAATAATTATCTTATATATGCGCACATGTCTTTCTACTGGATTCATTTTGAGCATTACCAACACAAGCAACTTGCACACGCGCACCCCACTCGTTCCCGCGTCCCACAGTCATTAGTGACAACGCGAAAAACAATTTGCGGTAAAGCCGACAGTTACACCGTGAAGCTTGCTCTGGCAAAATGGATAACAATGTGACAGGCCGTCATAAAATGCCCCCCCCCCCCCAAAACAGGTTTCTGTAAATCCCACCCTCAAGCATTTTTCAGGGTATAGTTCTAGGACTGGTACCAATAAATGGAGCAAGTTTCATGAATGTCACACTTTTATTTTGTAAGATAGCAAGGGGGGGCATAATGTGATGGACAGGCCGTCATAAAATGCCCCCCCCCCCAAAAAACAGGTTTCTATGAATCCCACAATCAAGCATTTTTCAGGGTATGGTTCTAGGACTGGTACCAATAAATGGAGCAAGTTTCATGAATGTCACACTTTTATTTTGTAAGATAGCAAGGGGGGGCATAATGTGATGGACAGGCCGTCATAAAATGCCCCCCCCCCAAAAAAACAGGTTTCTATGAATCCCACAATCAAGCATTTTTCAGGGTATGGTTCTAGGACTGGTACCAATAAATGGAGCAAGTTTCATGAATGTCACACTTTTATTTTGTAAGATAGCAAGGGGGGGCATAATGTGATGGACAGGCCGTCATAAAATGCCCCCCCCCAAAAAAACAGGTTTCTATGAATCCCACAATCAAGCATTTTTCAGGGTATGGTTCTAGGACTGGTACCAATAAATGGAGCAAGTTTCATGAATGTCACACTTTTATTTTGTAAGATAGCAAGGGGGGGCATAATGTGATGGACAGGCCGTCATAAAATGCCCCCCCCCAAAAAAACAGGTTTCTATGAATCCCACAATCAAGCATTTTTCAGGGTATGGTTCTAGGACTGGTACCAATAAATGGAGCAAGTTTCATGAATGTCACACTTTTATTTTGTAAGATAGCAAGGGGGGGCATAATGTGATGGACAGGCCGTCATAAAATGCCCCCCCCCCCCAAAAAACAGGTTTCTATGAATCCCACAATCAAGCATTTTTCAGGGTATGGTTCTAGGACTGGTACCAATAAATGGAGCAAGTTTCATGAATGTCACACTTTTACTTTGTACGCATATCGTATATAATAATATGCTGACAAAGACTATGTAACATTTGTAAACATATATTTTGATTATTAGATGACAACTCTGTAAAATTAAACAATACATTTTAAAGCACGTTTATACAGACAGGACGTAACAATAATGATTAAAAAAGATTTCAAAAAACTAAAACTGAAAAGGAAGTGACGAATGACTTTCGACACCTACGGAGCGAAAAGTTAAACCAGAAGAATCAAGACTATACCACTAAACAACTTTATTATTACCATTAATAAAAACCCTGAACGTTTACTTTTCGTTTTAAACATCGTTTTAAGGTGTAAACCTATGGTGTAAACGTGTCATTTAGAGGTGTAAACGTGTCATTTAGAAATGCGCGTTCCCGTGACAAGGGGGGCATTTCATGACGGGGAGGCATAATGTGACACAACACCGGCATACATAAACCACGTGACCGGCTGGCGGCGACATCAAATAGTGTCGTAACTCTTATCTCTCTAGGGCTCTGTTACAGGTGAATAACCTGACCCCCAGCTCGATGAGCGAACTATAGATACATCAAAGAAAAGAAAAGTATCGGAGGAACACAGGATTTAATTCCGTGTGGACAGAGTTATATGCTTTCACAGCAAACGATGCTGGTTTACCGGTATGTTTGATATTTAGAGAGAAGTTGAAGGTGCTGCAGCCTTTACGTATCGAGGAAAAAAACGGAAGAGGAAGACAGCTGACGATCTTCAGTCATAATTCAATCAGTTAACTATTTTCAGGGTGCAGCTATATGTTTTATTTATTTCTAAGTGGGTCAATTGTAATTGTATTTTTTTCCTTCAAATGTGCAGAGGACTCCCCAAGTGCTGTTTTTAATTAATTTTAATCCTGTATATTTGTTTTAATTCACTTATAAGAGTTATTTGTTTCTTATAAATAATCAATTCAAAAAAACGGTAGTTTTTGTGAATTATATAACAATAAATACAACTTTATAAGCTATCAAATAATGTTTTGCGGCTCCAGACAAAACAAATAGTTGGAAAAGGGGGCAAAATGGCTCTTTTGGTCAAAAAGGTTGCAGACCCCTGATTTAGAGGTTAACATATTTAAAAGTAAAAAAAGAAAATGACAGCTGTCTCATTAGTCAGATGATTTTTGGCACATTTTATATTAAAAACCTTATCACAGGTTGGTGAGGTTTTATGGTGTCACATCATCATTTTGGCTCAGCAGTATATTTATTTTGACTGAAAAAATACCATACTTTAGAAAAAAGGACTTAGGATGAAACACCTATTTGAAATTGTGTGTAAAACTTCATCTTAATTCACCTTTACTATGGCTTAATGTACAGATTATTTGTATTTAATCTCACAGCTTTCATATACATTGTTCTCATATTTCTGACTCTAGCATTGATATTCAATCAATGCTAGAGTCAGAAATATGAATAGCAGATAAATGCTTCATGTTTTTTAACTTTATGAAAAAGACAAAAAGAAACATAGTCGAGTTATTTCCTTTTCCATTAGCTTGTGTGTTCTTCGTCTAACCCTCATGTCCCTCCTCTTCTCCGACCAACCTGAAGTGCAATCAATCTTCAAACCTAATGAAAAGAATGAGAGTGTCAGGTAAAGAAAGAAGAGAAAACATGACAAACAGAAAGAGCAACAGAGACCAAACACAAACAAAGGGAACACATGAATCAACTCTTTCAAACACTTTAAAGTCTCTCTTTATTCTCCACCTGAAGTAACAAAACAGAGAGGGAGGATGTAGATAGCTTATATGATCTCAACACAAGTAATTAACATATTCTCTGACTGATGTGTGTTGAAAAGTGCAAAGTCAGGCAATTTAAGCAAATCAAGTCAATGCAGAGCAGGATCAAACACCTTTTCTTTCAGACGACAAGAACGTGTCTTGGCTAAAAATTAATCTCAATCCGAGGATCTAAGCAGAGGAAGACTATAAAGATAGACAGCCTGTACACAGAGCGAGAAACAAGCCTTTTCCCTGTTTATATCCTCTTTTTCTCCAGATTCAACACCACACTAACTTCTCTGCACGATATAAAAGAGTTGTAGTCTCGCCTAAGTGTTTGCCCACATAAGCTCAGTGGGATCACCCTCTCCGTTTGTTCTAGCAACACTGCACCAATGTAAAGTAGCCCCAACATCTTGGCCGGAGGCCCGTGTGAATTTTAAGTGACCTATTTGCCCATGTCCCTGCACATCTCCCTCCTTCTCCTCAGTCCTGTGGGGCTCGCTTATTTAAGAGGACATACACATATCAAGGGCCTCCTTTCACTGAGGCCCTGGGACAATATTTCTTATTTCCCATCTTGCAGGACAAGCCCGCCCCCTGTCACCTTGTAGCTCTATATAAGCAGCTAGAGCGCCAGATGATAAGAACCTGATCTCAAGACAAGCCTGGCCATGCGGTGTAAAGTCCTCGTCCATGTCGTCCTCTTGACTCTCATAAAGCATGGTGAGTATCGTGCCTTTACACTCACCTGTTTACAAGGGCCATATTGTTGTTTATTCACCTAATGACCGGGTTTGCACAGGTTTGAGCTGACCAAGGGAAATTGTAAATATTGATTCTGTGCTCTCTCAGATGGACTCTGAATGTGTAGGCTTGTAACAGAGGTGCTTTAAAGTTTTATAGTCCCTATGTAAATCATTAGTCTGAGAAGATCCTAAAGTGGTTCACTGGGTCGGAGTTGAAATACTTGGAAAAGTATAAATGTTGGTCAGACATGTCAGTGTCAACATTTACTAGACCTTTATAATTTCTTGATTTGTTGGGACCATTACAAGAATCAGAGCATTGTGTAAGAGATAAGATAAGATAGTACTTTATTGATCCCAATTTGGGAAATGTTTGAATTGAATTATTATTTGTATACAGTGTTATAGGCTGTTACAGGATTGCTTCATGCTTTGAATTGGTTTGATAAGACTTTTGTTATTAAGTTTCTGTGATATGTCAGGAATGTGATTGACCCACAACTGCTCATGCAAATCTGGTTATTTTAAAACATCTTTGGGATGACATGACATGTATTCTTGCAGTTTAAAATGCTTTAAAAGACAATTGTATCCCTGTTGCACAGCCGTGCAACAGTCTGATAAATTATTATGCAAAAGTCAAAGTCACTGTTTACATCCAAAATGGCACACTCTGTAATGTTATTTCAGCTGATGGTAAATAGTGGAAAGTATATGATGCATGATGTTGCCAAATAGTTGAGCCTGAGTTCTTTTATTGCCAAAAACAAACACCCAAGTGTAGCATGAGTCATGTCTGTTTTTAATACTCATTCTTTTCTTTCACACTGCTATGATCGGCCCATTTATCACACTTCACAAGAGGTGCAACATACACACTTCACCCCACACACACGTTTGACACGATACCAGCCGACAAGTATTTAGAGTACTTGTTACTTATTAAGCTGATTGGGTGGCTAGACAATACTGAACGGCTTTATGTTTACCAGATTCAAGGAGGTATACTGTGTTTACGGTTTGCGCTAAAAAGAAAGAATGTGGAAAGAGTGGAACATTTCATGAAACTCAAACCACTCACATCAGTGAGATGTTAAAAAGCAAACTGCATAAGTAGGCGTACTCTTTGCCCAGGCTGACATGAGTGTTTGTTGTTGCTGTTGTGAATCCTGTGTTGTTCTAATGAGAGGCCTATAGCCTTGACGACAATATTCAACCCAGTCTCACGGCATTTCGTGTTATAGTCACAAAATTAATTTAATCTATTGATTTGTGTTCACCAACACGATTTTTGCATTTTTTTCGTGTCACACAGAACGATTTTAAAAGCAATGTATTTCTATTGGTAGTATGTTTTGTGCCTGCACCACGTCTTTTTGTCCGGTCGGGTCTTGGAAGACCAGAAGCTGTGTGGTTCATAAAAACATTTTCTTACTCAATATCTTACCCTAAGCCTAACCCTTTTATTTTAAATTGTATAATGTCTGAGTTTTTTTGCTGTCCGCGAGGATAATTTGTTATTATTTGGTGCAGGCACGAAACATACTACCAATATAAATACATTGCTTCTAAAATCGTTCTGTGTCAGAATACTGAAATCTGTATTTTTTTGTATCTCTTTTTCCTTCAAATTTGTTATTTACATTGCTTTTTTTTTACATTGCTCGTGTGTGACACGAAAAAAATGCGAAAATCGTGTTGGTGAACACAAATCAATAGATTCATTTTGTGACTATAACACGAAATGCCGTGAGACTGTGTTGAAACATTACATCATGTGTTTACATACGTCTGTTATCTGTTTAAACAATTTAGCTAGAAAAAGTGTCTTTCAGGAGGTCAGGAGGTATACAGTAATGTCAGCAATATCTATCTCAGTTTGCTAAGTTAGCTTAGCTTACATTTCTGGTCACAGAACAGCAAGTAAGACTGTGAAAGCGAAACTCTTGCATTATTAACTGAACAAAGGTAGGTTTTATTGCTTATGGATTGAAATGATCATTTAAGAGATTATTTTGTAATTCCTTCTTTCAAAGGAAACAATTGCTTTGCGAGAGTTACACAATGTAACGTACAGATTAGGCTAGTAACTATTACCTGACAGTTGACGCAGATATTAAGCGTCTTAAAAAACTGTTAATAATATACTTTACTGTTTTTACATGAACTGTCAAGGATTCGACAAAACCGCGTTTTTTAGGATTATGCTCGAACATTAACCAAATATGAAAAGCTTCATTGTAGTGGCCCTCCCACACTGGTTCAGTGGCCGGACATTGTAGAATAAATATACGGAAAGACTGACCTTAAGCAAACATGTATGAAAAACTCTTTGAAAAATAGACTGTATACAAGGAAAAAGAAAACCTGTAAATGTGGCATAGTGTTGCCCCGTTTTGTCCTCTTTTTTCAGTTTCTATGTATTTGTGTATGTTGTGTATTTGTTAATGAAAAAAAGAGTTTTAAAAAGCTTTATTTTACAAAAAGTAAATGTGGTTTTGCAGAAAAGACAATCAATAAGCGATGTTTAGCAAAGGCTCTGTATTTTCTCTGCATCTAAACTTTATTTATCTGTTTACAGTGTGGTCAAGTGAAATGCAGGCCAGCCCATATACAAATGCAGTCCTCCCCTGCAATGTGACGTTCCCTCAGTCTGCAACGGTGGACAAAATAGAGAAGTCTCTCATCAATGTCAGCTGGATGAGTAACGGCTCGGACATCGCCTCTTCTAGAGAAACAGTGACGAAGATAAAGGAAGGCTTCAGTTGGGACATCAGTAATTTCGTCAATGGAGACTTTTCACTGACCGTCCTGAGAGCTGAACTCAGCCTGCAGGGGGTGTATGAATGCACCGTCAGCTACAACTCCACAATGCTGTACTCCAGCAATGTTACATTAAATATTGTTGGTATGTTATTGTTCAGTTTTTTAATTTATTTGCTCATTTAAAGCCAACGTTTGGGTTGGTTCAAGTGGGATCCTATGAGGTACTTATCCACATTGCCTACAGTAGATGAAAGTCAACATGGCCCTTATTTGCAGTGATGCATGGCTGTGTACAGGAACAGCAGTAAAACATATTTTAGCCATGAAAAAAAGGGCTACACAAAAAAAACAACATCAGTACGCTATATTTGGGATGTTTTCATCGCTTTACCTTGCTGACATTGGTGAATCCAGACTAATCAAAGCCACACAACACTCGAGACAGAAATTATGTTTTTGTCAATGGAGTCTGGCTTTGATGAGATAATATTCAGTTTAAAAAGGGCTTTCTCACGGCAACTTAAAGCAGGGAAAATATTCCATATGTTTGCTTTAACTGATATCTTAGATGGGCCTTTCTTGCATTGCTATACATTGCTTTGCTTCTGTGCTTGTAATCTTGTTTGTTTCTCCAATCTGTGGCATGCATCCTGCCAATGATTGTAGGTTTGCACTTTATACAACCTCACTTTAATCCCACTAAACTATCCCTTTCAGTGCAAATGTTAGCTTTTTTGAACGGAACAAATCAGCACTTTTTACCTACATTTCTTTCACATCTTCTCCTTTAGCTTCACCAACCCTGTCAGTCCCTCTGCAGTGGGTGGTGTTGGAAACAGAAAGCCAGCTTAAATGCCACGCAGATGCTTTCTATCCTCCTCCTGTGTCTTTCTCCTGGACCAGAGATGGGCAATTGGTTCAACCTCCCCACCAGGTTGAAGGTGAACTGACGTCAAATGGGTTTTACACGGCTGTGGGCAACATGACCTTCTATCCGTCCCGCGAGGACCAGAATGTGACCTTCGGCTGCAGAGTGTCACATAACAGCAGCTTTCAAGAGCTGGATTTCCAACTCAACATCACTTGTGGGTGACACAAGGACACATCACATTTGTATTTCATGTAAAACCAGAGTAACTACTTCCGTCAATTGATACACTTCAAACTATGCGAACAGTTAAAATGTAATTAAGCCTATGATGAAGCCCAAATATTTAAGGAATATTTTCTTTCTCTTCAGATCTTCCAGCTGTTAAACTTTCTGCCGTGTCCTCACACTCCAGCAACATTCCCCTCACTCTTTACTGTGACTTGGAGAGTTTCTACCCAGAGGAAGTGTCCGTGTCCTGGCTTCAGAACGGCACAGTGCTCCCTCAGCCCCCCGACACAGAGCAGAACCCCGATGGGACCTACAGAGCCAGACACTACTACAATTTGAGCCCCGAGCAAAGGAGGCAAGGGGGGAAGGTGGAGTGTGCAGTGAACCAACCTGGGGTGATGCAACCGATCAGTGGCTCGGAAAACCTGGAGACACTGGACCCCAAAGGTATAAGATTTTCTCCATTTGTATAGGTAGAGTGGATTCAAGGAACAGGTCACACCCATTTGAGACAAGCATTCTCTTTTTGGAATATGGATGGTTCGATGGATTGTAATCAGATGCCGGAAAACTGTAAAAAAAACAAAAAAAGCATGGAAGTCTTGCTGCCCAGTACACTGTTGTGTTTTTGAGGCACATTTTTGCACTTGTTTGTCTTTTTCTTGGTTTTATATCAATAGTACCAATTTTCTTCTTCTCATTTCTCTTAGATGATAATCCCGTTTTAAATAAATCTGCCAAAGCATCTGTGGCTATGATGAGTATTTCCATCGTGCTGGTGTTCCTGCTCTGCTTTGGCTTTTCTTGGAGGAGGAGGGATGGTGAGACCCCACTGTGACCCTTTAAATTATAACATTATGATATGAACAGAGATGTTTTTTGTTGATTTATTTGAAGGCTAGAGAGGGAAGAAACTTTCGGTAACATAATCATCTTGTTACCACTTACTGTGATTCATATTGAAACCCCAATGTGGGGAGAAACACATATTTAGTAAGTAAGGTTATTCCAAAAACACAGGTGCTTTGTCCTTAAAAAAGGAGCCTGTGCCCAGCAGGTAGTGAGTAATGAATGCCTTGAAATGATATTGCACAGTGTTGACAGCAAACCCTGTAATTATTGCATGATTGCTGCTACCTCAGCCCCCCTTTCCTCTCACTGACTTCTTTATATTTCCCCCCCTTCAGAGAAACAGAAGTCTCTGAGTGTGTCATGCATCATCCTCCCTCCACGTGTGATAGTGGGTCACAAGGGCAGGGTGACAGTGAGCATTCAGGGTAGGCGGGTGAACCGAGTCGAGACAGCTTGGTTCCTCAATGACACCCCGATTTCTGACACGTCAATCACAGGTATGAGAGATTCCACACGTCCAGATAAAGGGTGGGTACATGGAAATCCTACTTTGACCCCTGTCTGACAAAGTTTGCCAGCACAGCAGAAGTTTCTGATTACTGATTTAGCCTAAAGAAACACTTTTGGGAAATATTCTTTTTTACTGTCTTTTTGAGAACTAAAATACCACACCAATGTCTCAATTTGAGGTAAATATGATGCAGCAGCTTTTACCAAACGCTCACTGGTTGGCATATTTATTTTTATCTATTTATCTAGCTCAAACCAAAAACAGTAAGACAACAAACTGTGTTTTTATGTACAGTGGGGCAAAAAAGTATTTAGTCAGCCATCAATTGTGCAAGTTCTCCCACTTAAAAAGATGAGAGAGGCCTGTAATTTTCATCCTAGGTATACCTCAACTATGAGAGACAAAATGAGAAAAAAAATCCAGAAAATCACATTGTCTGATTTTTAAAGGATTTATTTGCAAATTATGGTGGAAAATAAGTATTTGGTCAATAACAAAAGTTCATCTCAATACTTTGTTATATAACCTTTGTTGGCAATGACAGAGGTCAAACGTTTTCTGTAAGTCTTCACAAGGTTTTCACACACTGTTGCTGGTATTTTGGCCCATTCCTCCATACAGATTTCCTCTAGAGCAGTGATGTTTTGGGGCTGTCGCTGGGCAACACGGACTTTCAACTCCCTCCAAAGATTTTCTATGGGGTTGAGATCTGGAGACTGGCTAGGCCACTCCAGGACCTTGAAATGCTTCTTACGAAGCCACTCCTTCGTTGCCCGGGTGGTGTGTTTGGGATCATTGTCATGCTGAAAGACCCAGCCACGTTTCATCTTCAATGCCCTTGCTGATGGAAGGAGGTTGTCACTCAAAATCTCACGATACATGGCCCCATTCATTCATTCCTTTACAAGGATCAGTCGTCCTGGTCCCTTTGCAGAAAAACAGCCCCAAAGCATGATGTTTCCACCCCCATGTTTCACAGTAGGTATGGTGTTCTTTGGATGCAACTCAGCATTCTTTCTCCTCCAAACACGTCTAGTTGAGTTTTTACCAAAAAGTTCTATTTTGGTTTCATCTGACCATATGACATTCTCCCAATCCTCTTCTGGATCATCTAAATGCTCTCTAGCAAACTTCAGACGGGCCTGGACATGTACTGGCTTAAGCAGGGGGACACGTCTGGCACTGCAAGATTTGAGTCCCTGGCGGTGTAGTGTGTTACTGATGGTAGCCTTTGTTACTTTGGTCCCAGCTCTCTGCAGGTCATTGACTAGGTCCCCCCCGTGTGGTTCTGGGATTTTTGCTCACCGTTCTTGTGATCATTTTGACCCCACGGGGTGAGATCTTGCGTGGAGCCCCAGATCGAGGGAGATTATCAGTGGTCTTGTATGTCTTCCATTTTCTAATAATTGCTCCCACAGTTGATTTCTTCACACCAAGCTGCTTACCTATTGCAGATTCAGTCTTCCCAGCCTGGTGCAGGTCTACAATTTTGTTTCTGGTGTCCTTTGACAGCTCTTTGATTTTGGTCATAGTGGAGTTTGGAGTCGAATAAAAAAACGAAATCTCACCTCTAGTGCTGTTTATCAATGTTATGGTTTGAGTTACAGAGTGTTGGAGATAGCAGGAAGTATGCATCTACTCATGGATGTTAGGCCCTGACTGTACAAGGTGTGGCATCCTCTTCCGTTAAGCAGTAAAGTTAGTTCTAGTTTTCCTGCTAATTCAGGGAAGCCCCTTTACCATGAAGAGAGTTTCTATTGTGCTGTGATACAGTATAAGAGAAAATACTTCATAAACGAAACTGCTCTCAATAAAGTATAAGGTCATGATTTCTGAAAAGAGATATTGCTGTTGAGTTTTTAAAATCTATTGTTTCCTGCTATGAGCACCACAAGCCTAATGCAAAATGTAAATGTGTTGATGTCAAAATATTACATTAAAGTGAATGATGCCACACAAAATATATTTTATTTGCGTGGCAACTTCTTTTAAAACATGCTATGTTTTCTCTTTTACACATAATTCTGCTAACAATTGACCATATTACAAACATAGGAACCTCCAAAGCTAACTTTAACTGCCTCTATAACCCGCTAACCACCATCCATCTGCCCTACGGTCTAACTCTCACGTCCACAGCCTCAGAGAAAGGCCCCCTGCTGCCCCCCAGAGGAGAGATGGGCTACTACAAGCTGCACACTCAGGGACCCCTGCACTCATCTGGAAGTGATACTCAACAGCTGATCTCCTCGCTCACCTTCATCCCCCAAATTTCCATCCACAAGGGTGCCGTTTTGAAGTGTCAGGTGTCCTACATGGGCAAAGACAAGATCGTGGTGGAGAGGGTGTCAGAGAAGTTTACAATCCTGTGTAAGAAAACACTTTATTTTATTAATTTTGTCTCTGATTTTCAATAATGTCCACCATTTATGGATGTTTTTGGAAAACTTTGTCTTTTAGCTGCTCCAGAGATTTCAGAAATCCAGCTTTCAGACACACCAAATGACTCTGGTAAGTGTCTCCTTCTGCTGTTGTTCAATAGGCTGTGTGTAAAATATTCCTGGTTGTCAGAAGATACATCCCTGTAACTTCTGTCTTCCAGATGTCATCAGTATGACGGTAAGGGCTTCACATTTCCATCCGGACGTCATCACCTTCCGCTGGTTCTGCCAGGGGAGTGAGCTGAGACCCGTGGCATCCCAGGCCTCGTCCTCCCCTCAACCCAACTCTGAAGGCTTCTTCTCAGCCTCCAGCCAGTGTAAACTGCCCCAGAGTGAACTAGAAAAGGGAGGCACTAAAGTGTGGGTCAGTGTCCACCACATCGCCCTGAAGCAGCCAGTCACCCGTGAGACCAGGGGTAAGAAACAGGAAAAGTAACACAATTAAACAATAAAAATAAAAAAATCTTACATCTCCTTTATCTCCAGGCTTCATGAAAAGGCCGTGTGTGTCTGAAATCGTCGGCTCCACGTCTTCCCCAGAGCCGACCCTTGGATGTGAGATCACAGATTTCTACCCCCCGAACGTATCAGTCACCTGGCTGAAGCTCAGGGAGGGAGAGCAGGATGATAGAGAGGAGGAGGTGATAGAGGGAGGAGAGATGTGGGGCCCCGTTCAGACTCAACCGAGACTCTACAGGGCCACAGCCACTCTGAAGAGAACGGCAACAAATCAGGACAAAAAGAAGAGAGGAGGAGGGATTATTTGTAGAGTGGAGCACTGTTCCCTACAAGAACCTATTGAGAAACTCTGGAGCAATGTTGACATTGGTATGAATCATTATAGGCACTTGTAATGTCAACAACCTTCGATGTTATATGGAGAAAGAAGAAAAGAATAACACCTGCTTGTATTCTCTTTCATTCACCTACACCTATGTTTGTATTCCCTCAGTCGCTCCCGCCATTCCTCCGTCGATCTCGGTCTGTTGGAGCAGTGAAGGGGTCGGGGTGTTCTCTCTGCTGTTGAAGGGAGGTCACCCTAAGGTCAAGTTACTCTGGGCGGCGGGAGGATCCACTCTTTCACCACTGGTTTCCAACGAGACAGAGGAGATAGGAGACGACGGACAGAGGGAGATGAAAAGTGTATGTGCCCTGGAGAGGTCCACAAGCCTGGCCATTCAGAGGAACAAACAGCCTGAGAGAAGGAGGAATGGACATGCAATAAGTACGTGTCATTACTCTTTTTAAATATATAAAGAATTTATTCAGAATTCCTTTTCTCTGGTGCCATTTGCTCTACTTGCCAATGCAGTTCATCAAAAATGTGTTATACAACAATCTTATACATCAAAATGAGTTTACTCTACATAAGGGGTCCCATCAATTCTGTCAAAACAGTTGTCTTTTGTGGCTTTTGAGAATATTGAGAAGCCTGGGGAAAGTATACAAGTTGTAATAGTAGGCTATTCTACAAAGTTGTGGCGTGGGGTTTAAAGATAAGGGTATTTTTTTAGAGGATCTAATGTAAAAAGCTGTCCCCGATGCATAGTCCACCCACTGTTGTTGACTTTTTACCTTACATTTGTTGATCTTTCTGTACAACAGTCACAATTTCTATTGAAGTGTCTGCTGGTGGTAAAGCGTTGAGTAGTTGCACTGTGTTGCAAAAAAAAAGGCAGTAATAATTCAACAAAAAAGTTTAAAATATTGTGCAAGAGAGGTTTGTAGACTGAATGGATTATAAATCTCCTTTATGAGATATCAGAAGTCATACTTAAAAAAGATTGCATCATTCATCAAAGTTTCATGATTAATCAGTAATAGAAAATGTATAGCAATGTACTATTTCCATCGGAATGCTGGCCATTTTCGTCTATAATCTTGTTTTACTGTTGTTACTTTACAGAAACTAAAGCTGCCGTCACAGACCCTGACGCAGAAGGAATAGAGTACATTGATGAAAAAGTGGATGTAGAGAACAACAACATAGACAGGGACGAGGACACACAGTCAGAGGTGGATGAGGACAGTGACAAAGAAATGGAGGAAGACCCGGGAGCGCTGCACATCAACAGAGTCAGCATGAGCAAGGCTCCCAGAGAAAATGAGAGGGCACGTTTGAGAGTCAGCCTGGAGATCACACACCCTGCACTCAAGCTTCCTGTCTATCGAACCTGGACAGGTAAAACACTGCAAACAACACATGTAAATGTACATGTAGAGACTACAACATTTAACAAAAACACAAAGCAGGAAATCTAAATGAGCCAATCGTGATTTTAATGTAACAGGAAGTTTGTACATGGTCTTTTTTTAGATTTTAAATATTGTGTCTTCTCTCTTTTCAGAGCCCAATGAGGAAATGTCATCTTCCGCATGAAACCTCTTATAAGTGCCTCTCTATTTTATAATGCATAATATATCTAATATAGAACTTTAGTAAGGTAGTAATCAAGTGTTATGATATCCAACTGTCTGATGAGGTGGTTTTGATCAAGCATTTTAGTTTTTATTTATTACTTTGTCTTAATCAGTCATCCATTACTTGTTTTTTCTACATCTTCATGATTTTTTTAAATGTTCATATTTTTGTACAAAGTATTTTACAAGAATAATCCATTTCTGTGGATTTAGTTTATAAATCTGATTAGAAAAATAAAGCTATGAAGAGAAGAGATGTTTCTTTGGATTTTGTTTTTGTATGAAAAGATTCAACAGGCAGAGATACTGTAGTGCTTTCTGTTGCTGTTCAACCTATGAAATGACTTCTCATTTTAAATATACACTTCTGTATTGTTTCTGTTGCACTCCGACCACAGGACTGTCACTTCACTGTGAGCAGAGGAGGTGCTGCGTGGTTGACCCGAGTATTTAGATATTGTTTAGTTTAGAACTTCCTCTTCTCGGATTATCAACTACGTTTACTATGGTTGTCGACAAGTGCAAACATACATGTCACAAAATACAAGTTTTTATTCTTGGTATATTGAATACGTGTTTGCATTTTGTATCCTGTAAATTCTAGCAGCTTCCAGAAATAGTAAAGTGTCATGTTTTTCTTTCTTCTAAATACATATGCTACATGACCAATACAAAGCCATCTTGTTGTCATGCACATACAGTTATAGTACAAAATAAGATATCCTTGACATTCTAAAACAAAATAAAGGCCAAATAAAACTCAACAATTATGATTTATTGATTTCACAGGGAGAGATTATTAAATAAATTGAAATGTAAAGTAACTAAGAGGAGTAAGCCTTTTGCAGAAGAGTTGCAACACGTGGCAATATTCATAAATGCTTGAAGGGTGGACAGCTTGTGAAAAACCGTTGAGCAATGCACTTCTGTGACATCATAGACCCACAATGGAAAGTTTTAAAAATGGATCAACAGACATACCTGATCATTCTTATATCAAACAACAACCAGATCTATAAAAAAAGGCCTGATTCCACTATTTCCACATATATTACCCAACATCCGTAAACCAACTTTTGTATGAAATCATCTGTGAAGAGTCATGTGGTTAACAAAGTGAGTTAGTAAAGTCAAGATGAACAGCACGCTAATTTAAGTTACTTCAGCCACCATGAGCTGCTAATTAAGTAGTTGACAGCAAAACCTACAATAATAAAAGTTGTTTCCATTCTTATGCATTAAACTTTTTTTTTGTTAAAGAAAATTATTTCATGTTGAAATATGTCAGACTGCTTTGGGCACATCTAAAGGCTACAGTTGTTAAATCTAAGGAATTTAATATCAAGGGATGTTAGCAAAGATTAAGATCTGTTTGTTTAGGGAAGTTGGTCCTAATTGGCTAGGCTAGCCATAGCTTCTCATGAGTTCCTGTGTTTTTCTACCATGATTGTAACTGAGATCAACATTCCCCTGCTGTTGGTGAGCACAGCTATATTGAAAAAATCATCCGTGTCTCACGTACACACTTTTGTGGCTTGACTCATTAGAGTCTCCTTGCACATCCGTAAACTCTGCAGCATTTGGTGCAGTGGCGACTCTCAGCCGTGTTGATCACCTCTTCCTCATAATAATGATACCCCGGACGTATGTCTGTAAACGGAACTGCGCTATCAGCGGAGGAGCTCGATAGAGTCAGCTGTTGTGTTTTAGGTAAATTAAACCTCCATAGCAGTCACATCCAGAGGAAACTGAGTCAGATCTTCAGAGACTGAAACGAGGAGGAAATTTGAAAGATGGACAACGAAGACAGTCCCATCGCCAGGGTGGAAAGGACTCTCTGGACAGTCTGGGTGAGCTGCTGCATCTTCTAAATCTCAAACGTGTGATTTATGAAGTGTTTACATTTTAATGTCAGGAGAAGTGAAATGTGTTGGCAAAGTCTCTCTTTTCCTGTGTCCGTGAACGTCGCTCTCTCTCTCTCTCTCTCTCTCTCTCTCTCTCTCTCTCTCTCTCTCTCTACCCCTCACCCTCTCTCTCTCTCTCTCTCTCTCTCTCTCTCTCTCTCTCCCCCTCTTACTAAAATTCAAACTTTATTGGCATGATCATGTATCAGAAACATGATACAACAGTAGAATATTAAACAATATTGTATAATGAAAAATCAAGGAATGAAGCTGTATAACTAATGGGCATTATCAACCAAATCAAAATGATGATAGTGAAAATAATACCAATGTTGTATAAATAAAAGTTCACTCACACTTATTCACTTACACAATGAAAAAATAAAATAAATGTCCATCCTTCACATTATGGATGAAAAACACATACAACTAATGTAATATAAATAGTGAAGAACAAGTAGGAAGAAAGCATAATAAAAAAGTCTCTCTCTCTCTCTCTCTCTCTCTCTCTCTCTCTCTCTCTCTCTCTCTCTCTCTCTCTCTCTCTCTCTCTCTCTCTCCTGTGTGGGTCATACGAGGTGTTAAATGTAAACCTGAGTACTGATGTACACAACAGATCCAAATTTGGACACCCAAACATTATCACCCTAATGTGAATAAAAATAATTAACAGGCCTGTAAATAAATAAATAAAGCTTGTGGAGAACAAGCTTTATTTATTTATTTACAGGCCTGTTAATTATTTTTATTCTTTTTCTGACACTTTCACAAAACGTGAATGGAGAGAAGAGTTCGCTACCAATTTCAGGGAATATAAGCAGCTGCAATCCCAAATGATTGCAAACTGAATTTTGTATATATATTGATTTGAATAGTTGCTTGTCACTCATATCTTTGTGTCATCAGCTGGTCTGCTGTACACTGATTTAAAAAGTCTAGGTTTGACTAGTATTTTGCATTGATGTGAAAAATATAATTTGCTGTATCAGTTCTATCAAGGAGTTTTCCAGGGAAATAATTAGGAATGAATGGACCTGTAAAATAAAACATTACTTTACTTCCCTCATTCAGCCACTAGAGGATTAGTGATGTGTAGTTTTGGTTGATAATGCCTGCACTAAACCGCAGACAACATTAGCGTAAAGCAGCTGAACTACTGCAGCATTTAGTTACTAAAGAGACAGATAGAGAGGAGTTCAGTTTAGTGAGAAAAGCAAATGAGAGCTAAAGGAAAACTTCCATTCATCAGTTCTCTTGAAAGATTACACCACATAATGTTTCCGAGGTGCAATGTGAGGTTGAGGTTTTTGCAGGCCGGGGGAGATCTTAACACCAAACTCAGATAACCATTTATAGACATTGCTTTGTGTATGGAGGCATTGTTATGTGGAAACAGGAAAGGGCCTTCCGTAATCGTAGCTGCAAAGCTGGAAGGAAACTAAATAGCCTTGTATAGAGTGTAACATTAAGATGTCCTTTAGAACTAAAGGGGTTACCCCATACCATGAAACACAGCCTAGGCCAAATGCATAGGAAGGTATTCAAACAGGGGGGTCATATTTTGATTACAAATAACAAATGTTCAGGATATGCATAATGGGGACAATATGTGTGGATTCATCAAAAGCATAAATAATCCATTAAATCTGTTTTATTGTGTCTCCTTGTTGTTCTCAGAACTATATAACTGGGGCTGTGAACAGATTCCTCAGACCAGACCCCGCTGACATCTCCAACAACGACCCAAACTCCATCAATGAATCTGCTGTTGACGGGGAGTCCACTCACTTTGGTCACACAGATATTGAAAAGGGGGTCGATGAGGAACAGTCTCTTCCCTCAGCCTCTCTGCTAAGCTCATCCCGACCACTTGTTGCCTGGGATCATTGCACCACAAACATCGACCTTAGGCCTGATGAAGAAAGCGTGCAGTACAAAACCCAGTCCAGCAGAGGCAGCGAGAGTAATGACTCTGAAGAAGGTCAGGGCACGAGAGAGGAACAATTAGAACAAAAAGGAAATGACAATGCAAGGCTGCAGGGCACAAAAGAAAACGAACAAGAAAAAGTCGAAGATCAGAAATTGCACACTCGTGGACAAGATGAGACGCCGGAGAATAGAGAGGATGTAGATGATGCAATCACCCGGTCATTAAGACATACAGGTGATGCAATGAGTGAAGACATGGAGGACAATGAAATAAAAACTGGTGATGACCAAAATAAGAAGGCTATGACACCAGAGGATCGTCAACAAATGGATGAGACCATTCAAGAACAGGAAGAAGAGGAGCATGGAGATGAAGACGGTGAGGTAAACTTGATCACAATCACAGATTTCAGTCTAGATAAAATGGACGTAGAGGAGGCTAAGCTACAGAGGAATGAGGCAGATAGAGAGGCAACGCCTGAGGAAGTAGAAAACAAAGATGGTGCGCCACAGCTGGCCTCTGAAAATGAGAACAAGTCTGATGAAAGAGCAAAACAAGTCTGTGAAGAGTTCTCAGACGATGACACAGATTTCAAGGAAGACCCAGGCTTCTCTTCATTTCAGGTTGAACTCCAAAGAAACCAAAATAAAGATGGCATCCTGTCTGAGGAAGAGCTTAATGTTGTGGAGCAAGATCATGCTATGAATGATAGAAGGGAAAGTGATAAAGCTGAGGAGGTGGAGGAGGAAGAAGAGGAGGAGGAGGAGGTGTTGGAGGAGCAGAAGAGCACATTGGATGAGGGAGATCTCAAGGAAGAAAGTGTGAGTGAGGCTACAAACAACCAGACAATAGATGAAGCATCGGAGGAGGAAGACAACATCAAAACAGATACGGAAGACCGCAAAGGAGCAGATATATTAGCTGAATGTGTTACATGCAGCGAAGAAGATGAGCAGAATGATAAAACAGAGCTACAAGCAGCTGAATTCACATATAGAGAACCGGAGGATGAGGCAAAGGATACTGAAGTGCAAACCAAAACAAAAGAGACAGAAAGCCATGTGGTCGATGAAAACTCTGATGTCACAACAACACACTTTTCAGTAGATTTTGATAAAGGTCAAGTAGAGGAGGAGAGGCTCTCCAGTGAAGTAGTCCACGAGGAAAGTTACATGGAAATAGCATGTACAACCACCCCAGTTACGGTAAGACCTGAAGGCGAGACTGGAGAGGAAATGAGCGGAGAGTGTAAGGATATTCCTCTGGGGATATGTGAAGGCCAGCTTGTTGTCTCGCAGGAGCTAAACTCTCCAACACGTGAGGAAACACAAGAGGGAGTTCCTGACTACAACAATAAGCCAGATGAAAACACAACACAAAGGTTCCTGGAAGAAGGGGATTGCGAGGAAATCCTCGGCAGCCAATTACCAGAAGAGGTGGAGGGGAAAGAGTCGGAGAGCCTTCAAAACAGTGGCTCCAGCACCGGAGCTGACTACTTACTGGAGAGGGAGCGAAGGGAAGAAGGAGAAGAAAGCACGAGAGACATTGAGAACAGCTTTGACTACAGGCCAACAGAAGATACGGAGAAACAACTTCTCGAAGCAGCCATTCAAGAGTCAGGACATTTCTTTGAAGAAGAGGAAAAGGAATTACTGTTGGTCTCAATGAAGTCGAGGATCGTACACTCAGAAAAGGAGCTTGAGTCCCACATCAGCCTAACAGACGAGAAGACAGAAGAGACACAAGATCGGACTGAAGATCTTTTGGTTGAATTTGACATAGAAAAAGGGTCATTTGATTACAAATTATCTGATCAAGTAGGCAGTGAGGCGAGAGAAGCTGTCCCAGCAGAGGAAGTGGTCTGGTCCACTGATGAAACTTTTCTCGAGTCTGAAATAGAGACAAGCTTCTTCCAGGAATCTGTAGATGCCCGAAACTCGAAGCAAAACAAAAACATGACTCCTAGTTTTTTAGATAACGTGACTGACTTAAAACAGTCAGAAGATATTGGGGCTAAAATACTTGTAGAAATGCACGATGCAGGGATAGATGTGGAAGAAATGGGTTATGGAATCGAACAAGAGGCGGAAGAAGATGTAATGCAGAACAATAGTGAGTTGGAGATTTTACATCAGAATGTAGAGGGGATTGCAGAATCTGAATTGGAGGTGAGAAATCAGCTATCAGATGAAGCACTTAAGATAACAAAGGAGGAGATGTTAACTCAAGAGGCCGGGGAATCAAAGACAGCTAAACCAAAAGGTATGAGTGTGTTGTCAACAGAAGAAGTGGCTGAGCATGTGACAGAATCAGAAGGGAGTTATGATGAAGAAACAGTCTGCTCAACGAGTGGACGTCAGGATGTGATCGATAGTGCTTTGTCACAGGAGACAGAAGTCATAAAACAACAAGACGAACCAGAGCCCAGACGTCAAATTGAGCCGTCCAATCAGGAACAACATGAAATATCATCAGTTCAGACAGAGAATGATAAAGGGCAGCTTGTGGCGTCAAATTTAAAGGAATCTGAATTAGTGAGTGACACAGAAACGTCTTCATCAACAGTAGAGTCTGGATTGTTAGACCAGTCTCTCAGTGAAGGGGGGGAAACTCAGCTGCTGAAATCAATTAGTGCTGGGTCATTTCAGGGCATGTTGGTTAATCTGTCAGAATCAGCAGACTTCGCTGAATTGTCAACACAACAACTTGACTCCCAGGAGATATTGATGGAGGAAACAGCTGAGACAGGGCGATCATATCTGAAAGAAGATAAATCAATCACTGAGACAGGATTTCAGCCGGATGCAGGAGTCCCGTCACCAGACGCTGGACATCCATATCAGGAGTCCGATAAAGCACGAGAAAAATCAGATGATGATAGAGCTATATCAGGGGAGGCTGAAAACGGTATCACGGACAGACATTGAGGCTGAGGTAACTGACTGGAAAGACACAAAAGAGGCAGACCCTCTATTCAAAGAGGAGAAACCAGAAAGTGAAGATGAGCCTCTTCAGACATCTGTCTCTCTAGATGAAATTAAACATATTGAACCTGGACGATCCCGAAGTGGCTCAGAGGTTTCTTCTTCAGGGGAGGAAATAGTGATGACAGAATCTGGCTCACAAGGCGACACCTGCACTGAACCACCACTTCGATGGTCAGAGGATGAAGCTGAATCATTACCTGGGCCAAATGAAGTGGAGGTGGAGGATCAGCTGATGGCAGAGTATGCAGATCTGTTGGAGGTATTGTTGGAAAATAACATATATGACCATACAAATGTCTTATTAAGTCATGTGTAAAATCAGGCAGTATTCCTAAAATATGAAGATCTGTTAAATGAGCTGTTTGTCATTGCAGGTGGACTCCGCTGCGCTTGACTTTACTGTGCAAAGGTCAAGAATTGCTGTTAAAGACCCTCGCGTAAGGCCGCCCAAAGACCCCCGCTCCCTCCTGCAGATGCCCTCAGTGGATCCCACACCGTCTCCACGTCTGCCAGCCAAAGTCCCTGCAGGAGTGCCTTTAGGAGGCATGGGCATGGGAATAAAACTGCCTGGTAGGTCACTAATGACGCATGGAAAAGCCACTACCTTGAGTCTTTGATTTGTAGTTATTTTTGTTTGTATAATCTGTCAATAATTTCATTTTTTTTTTTTTTTTTTTAGGGTTTGGGGCAGGGTTTCCTGTTTTGAAAAAGACACAACGGGTGGAGAGGGATGAAAATAGCCCAGACACCGTCTCTCAGGTAAACTTTCAATATCACTTTTCTTTTATGTTGAGGTTTATTTGAAAATGACCATATGGAATGTGTGTGTGTGTGTTCATTATTATTATTATTATTATTATTTACTGTATTTAAATGTGACAATATCAACAGGAGCCGGAGGAGAAGAGTGACACTCCCAAACAAGATGAGGCACAACAGAAACCTAAATGGATGCCACCAAGCCATCCGGGGTAAAAACTCAGATAAATCTCAGATTATTGACGTTATAATATTCACAAAAGAGGCTCACTGTGGTTAGACATTTTCTGATTTCTTTATTTTGTGTGTTCCCAGATTCGGAAACCCACTGATGTCCGAGCTGAAGACCAAACTGAAAAAAACCACGAAAGAATGACATGTGGATGAATTGTAATGCTTTATATGAATGTTTGGATATAATATACAAATTGCTTTATTTTGTATATATTTAAGAAACTCAATACAGTGATGACATGTTCATCACATTCATTATGTGCCTTATTTTTTGTATGTTTTGTAATAAAGCTTATCTGAAAAAACAGTATTTTTTTCTAGAGCTCTGGGGTGCAAAGGAAAATAATAAACTTCTGAAGTCCATGGTTGAAACACTGGGGGTGGATGGTGGAAAACATGAAACCAAACACAGTTTTGAATTAGCTCAGAGCCTCAAGTCATATTATATGTGCATTACATCAGAGTTGGTTCAATTCAATTATGTAAAGGTTTTATTTTCATATGCAGTAGCTACAGTGTAGTTATGGCAATGAATAGCTCAATTCCCAGTCTCCTTAAACCATGCAACATAAATATATGTATGACCTAATACAACAAAACAATAAAAATTGTGCAAAAAGAGACAGAATAGAAATAAAGTAGTGCAAGAGAATGTTGCAAGTGAAGTGACCAATATGAAAGTATTACAGGAGAATAGACAATATACATGTAAAATAGACTAAGATACGCTAAATAACTTAAAGTGTGGCTGATCTTTGTATACATTGATTTGGGCACATTTTAGTCGAGTGTTGTTGAGACAGTAGATGTCAGTATTGCTGCATCACATGGACATCATTAAACGCACGAAGAAGAATCCTTCAGCTGTGATTGGGTAGAATCATCCAATGAGTGCGAAGTGTTCTGATATTTAAAGAACCGGAGTGGCGCTCCAGTCTGTTGTAAATTCATGACATTCCGATGTTTGTTCAAAAAATAGTCGTCACCAGTTGAAGAGTTACATTTAAAAGACTCACAAATCAAGGAAAAAGGTTTGGAGACTCTTCCCAGAGACCTCCCTTCAGCAGTGGCTGTTGAGTTAGGTAAGTCAAAGTCGTTTCCGTCAAACTGTCGTTACTATGCTACTATTAGCTTCGCTTCGTTCGGGACCTTCTCATGCTACAGGCATCTCTACTGTAACTTCTTGACATAACATTTACGAAACAACATGTGTCAATGGTTTATTTTAAATAACATGTTGTGTATGTAAACTGCGCTGCCTGAGACGCATCTCTGCTGGTCGAAATTGCAATGTTATTATTATATCTAGCAAATGAAATGTTTTCTGGCTAACTAAACGGAAGTGAAAATACATCACAAAGTGGTGGTCAGTTGGCTTTATTGAATAGTGAAAAGTGTTTTTGTTTTCATCTATATTGATGTACGCAATTGCTTTTTACTAAGAAGTCTATACATTAAAAGTGGCTAAGATCCATGCTTTTTTCAACTTATGTTAACACCAACACATACACAATAATAAATAATAATATTACATACATTTGGAGGCACCTTCCATAACACCCAAGGACACTTTTCAATTCATAAAATATTCTCAAAAAGGCAAAAAACATTCAAACCAGACAGAAACACAAACATGTTAAACATACAAGAGGCAGAGTAGACAGACCTAAGAAAGGGGGGCAAAGACAATACTATTTAGGGAAAAGGGCCATGCACCTTACATTGTGATCTTGTGATGTCAAATCTAAAAGGAATTCTGACCTTTAAATGTTTTCATTCACAGGCTGCATGCACAGAGAGGCTGAGAGGACACCTGAAAAAATGTCTGCTAGACAATCAGTGCGCGTCTTGGATGCATTGCTGGAAGAGGAATGCTTGCCAGAAGTTACGCTCCTTGATGATACATGTGATTCATTTCTTCATGGTGGCATGCCAGCTACTCCTGTGCCCGCTGGGTCTTTGAAAAGCTGGATTACTTCTCTCCAGCCTTCCCAACTGACTTCATCCCCAAATTCAAACACCACGACTGAAATAATCCGCCCTCTGAATAAGAGCATGGATCTTAGCCAATCTGATGTAAACATTTTCAAAGTGGAAAATTATACTTGCAATACTAAATGGGATGGCATGAAAGAGTTGTCAGAAATTAGATCAATTGACAGTAAAAGTGATAAAGAAAATAACTCTCCTGTACTGTCCAGACATGCTTGGACAACAGCTAACGACTCTGATGACAAGATGAAAGACATCTCAGAGAGCATGTGTGCTCCTTTGGGCTGGCTGGATATCAGATACTTTCCAGATGTTACTCTTCTTGATATTACGCGGGACTCTGAGCTATCACAAGTTGAGGACTTATCCTCCACGGACGAGACACAGGAAACACCAGTGGCTAATCTGGAAAACAACCAGCCTCCCTCAGAGTTCAGCGAACAACGTGGGACAGAGCCTGACAGGTCGTATATGGTTCCAAGAGAAGAATTGTCAAGTACTAGTACTATTACTGGACATGTCACCCACACCACAATCTCCTTTAGCGAAAAATCTGATAAAAGTGTGGGGGAAAACAGAACGCAAACATTTCTGGAAGCAACGCAGAATATTTCTTCAAGCAGTGTTTTTGAAAACAGTAGGCCCTCATTGGAGCCCATCGGACCAAACATGGTGAAGATTGAAACATCAGCTGAAAAAGCATTTGGTACCCATCCTGCTAATGTCACACATGACTTGAGCTCCTCGAGTGACATGTCTGCTCAGTGTGCTGCATCCCAGCTCTCTACCTCTGATGGGAAATGCAACACTAGTTTAAAGAACGTCACCTCTGAGCTTCATGTTGAACCTGTGCTTGACTGTAATTCTGTGGAAGCCAATGACAAGTCACTTACCAGCCACGATGCTGAAGTGACGACCAAGGAGACACAACCAAGCCCAAAAACATCTGGGTCTGTTAACAGCACGTCTGCTAACGGCACGTTTACCTCCCTCCAGCCCTCGCAATCGAGTTCCTCTACGGATCTAAACGCCACTGCCGAAATAACCAGCCCTCAGAACAAGACTCTGGATCTCCCTCCGTCTGATGTAAACAGCTGCAAAGCGAAGAGTCAGGTTACAGTAGACGCTACTTCAGTCATTAACAACACCATCGAAGGTTCCCAGAATCAAAATGATTCCACTGTAAATGCCAGTGGTCCCGGTAACATGGTGAACGCCACTTTTCCCCGACATTCTCTTAAAACATCAAGTGCCGGTACTATTTTAGTGGAATCTGTGCCATTCCCTAAGCAGAATGGCACAATGACTTTTTCAGAATCAGGCCCACGTGACGGACACCAGGGTACTTTTGACAAGCCCTCTCTTAATGCAACCAGTAGCCCCAAAGCAAACACTTCTAATGCACAATGTCCTAAACTGGTAGAACAGAATAGGACTACAGATACAGACCCTATTGCCAAGATGGCTACCACCCCTGAGAGCAAGTTGGAAGCCTATACAGCTGTTGTGGTGAATTCTGGAGCTGATCGACGTAGAACTCAGGACCTTTCACAACCGGGTCTGCCTGTGATGGATGTTTTTTCCGACAGTTTAGCCCATCAAAGCATGGATATGGCAAGAAATGCAAACACGTTCAACTTGGATGATACCCTTGATTTCAAGGTGGAATCTAGGATCACTTCAACACCAATGCCTACAAAAGAAGAAGGTAAAATCTTAGGAGGAGTGAAAAAACTACATGAGGATGGTCCCATTAAACCGGATGGTCAAGTGTCGTCTGAGGTCCCATCGAACCTCGTCTGTGACCGGAAAACTTTAATGAAGCTTGGAGCTGCTAAATCCCTGTTGCCTCCTTTGAAAGCTGTATCCCAGTTGTTCAAACACAAGACGGCCTCTGCGCTTCCAGGAAGGTTTGAGACGCAGACATACGGACAGACCATGACGAGACAAAGAACCGAGGCTCTGAGAAATACTGCTGCTGCTGCTGTTGCTGCTGCTGCTGCTGTTGCTGCTGCTGCTACTGCTGCTGCTGCTGTTGCTGCTGCTGCTGCTCCACAGGTAGTAGAACTCGAATGGCTTTTTGTATTCCACTATGTTTACAAAATGTTAACTGCACATTCGGTCAGATAAAAGCAATCAAATGAACTCAATTGACCGTGTTAGATTCATCTGTTAAATCCACTTTTTTCATAAACAAGACTGAACAAAAGCTATAACTGCATGGAAGGCTAACAGTCTGTTTCTTTCTTATGTTCTTAAGACTGCAGGAATATCAAGCTCATACAAGTTACGTGCAACAACAGGTAGGTGGTGTCTATTTTATTTTTAGAATCTGGTTGGAACATAGCATTCTGTTCTTCATAAATGTTGAGGGTGAATTATTAATAGTATGGGATTATAATGGAAGGCATTACATGTTAAAACGTCATGTATTATTTGTAGACAAAGCGGTATACTTTTGTTTCATTGTGGCCCCCCCCCCCCTTTATTAACTTCAAGTCTAACTTCAAGCTGCAAACAGTATAATGCCCTTCAATATAAGATGTTCTGTCTGCACCTTATTCACTATAAACACTGTCTTTCCTCTGTGTTGATGTTAGGATCCAAGCCACCCAATTCCGGCTTGCAGAGGCCGCAGTTGAGTGGAATACCGACCGGCATTCAGAGAGCTGCGACAGGTCTCAGACCATTATTCATGAGAAACAACACGTCATTTTCAAATACAAACAAACTCCGTGGACCTGCAGGTACTCGCATCCAACCATCTGACAGTCAATATGTTTTTATGTTAATTGTATTTGCATTACAGTTATTGAGGGCCTGTGTGTAATGCGGAATCCGCAATTTGACTGTCTTGTCCGACTTGGCTATTATTTTTAATTGTTACATGTTATTGTATTTGTTGTTTTTCTCCCTCTTTCTACACAAACAGCTTCTTCTCCTGGGACGAAGACTTCACAAGGAAAGAGGCAGCCATTAACCAGAGGTGAACCTTTGCCACTAGCAAAGAGGAAGAAAATGGGTAAAAACTCGGCAGAGGAATGCTGTATTGATTCAGACTAGATGGTTAATATGCGCTAAGAAGCGAACTGACAACACCTATAACCAAAACTATTAGTTGAAAAATGTGTGATGGGGTTCAAAATCTGACTTTGATCTTTTCATTTCAGATACTTCCTTCTCAAGTGGTAATACTGAAGCCTCAAAATCTTCCTGTGATACTGCAAACGGAATCAAAACCCTCAAACGGCCCACAACCACTAAGAGAGCTTTGCCAGCCAAAATCCAAAGGGAAGGTAGGTTGGCAGTGGCACTACCATACTGTTCTGATATGTGGAGGTATTTCGTCGTACTGTTATGTGATTTGCTGCTGAAGGGTTTCACGGTCTAGTGTGTTTTAATAACCTGGACTATTTGGGAGTTACTTACCTTTTCTCTATCACATTCTTTCCGAAGCTGCAGTGCTAGCCAGTACTGCTGCTGAAATCCCACCATCCTGTGCTGCCGTTAGCAGAGCCAAAGCCCTGAAACTGCCTGCGACCAGCCATAGAACGCTGTTTGCTAAACCTAAAGACCATGGTAAGTTGCAGGTGCTCGGGTGCAAAAAATGGACATAAAGATCTTATTCTTATGCCCATCTTTAGATTGTTTGAAATGAACTTCTATTCCTGTGTCAGTTAAAGTTAAAGCTTCGGAAGGGAATCTACTTTCTGTCACTAGCCTAAAATTCCATTAAATCTTTCTTATATTTTAATTCAATGGTAAACATGCCGATTGGGAAAATACAGCCTTCTTCCAGCTGCAGCCTTGAGCTTTTGGCTATAATTGGTAAAAGGTTGAACTATTAGCTCCATGTTCTCTCTCATTCTGATGGTCAAGTTATGCTTGTCCATTAAGGAATGAGAAAAAAAATATACAGGTGCAACTCAATCAATTAGAATATTGTGGAACATTTTAAAAATCTGTTTTTGTATTGGTCCTATATAATATTCGTATTTTTTGATATACTGAATTTTGGGTTTTCATTAGCTGTAAACCGTATCATCAAGATTAAGACAAATATATGGTGGAAATAGTTCACTTTGTGTTGAATGAATCTATATAATATGAGTTTCAGTTTTTTTATTGAATTACTGAAATATTAACTAACTTTTCCACGATATTCTAACTTATTGAAATGCACCTGTATGTGTTTATAATAAGATGATATCTATCAAGGCAGCAGAAGTGTTACACGGAAGTTATACATGAGGAAGTCACCATCACCTATCCAAGTCTTGTTTACAGAAAAATATAAAGAAGATAAATAATTTGACACTGTCCTTATCCTGCTTAATGTAATGATTTCATTTGTATTACAGGCTGCGCCAACTGTGCCGTGCTTGAACAGCAACTGAAAATGCAGTCAGAAATAATAAGGAGACTAAAAGAAGGTAAGACTTTACTATGTAAACAGCAGGATTTGGAAAAACTTGTCCATGCTTTTATCTTCAGTAGACTCGACTACTGCAATGGTGTCTTCACAGGTCTCACTAAAAAATCTATTAGGAAGCTGCAGCTGATTCAGAACGCTGCTGCTCGAGTCCTCACTAACACTAAGAAAGTGGATCACATCACTCCTGTTCTGAAGTCTTTACACTGGCTTCCTGTGTGTCAAAGAATAGATTTCAAAATACTGCTGCTGGTTTATAAAGCACTGAATGGTTTAGGCCCAAAATACATTTCTGACCTCCTGCTAAATGATGAACCATTCAGATCTCTCAGGTCTTCAGGGACTGGTCAGCTTTCTGTCCCCAGAGTCAGAACTAAACATGGAGAAGCAGCGTTCAGTTATTATGCTCCAAATATCTGGAACAAACTCCCAGAAACCTGCAGGTCCGCTGCAACTCTGACTACTTTTAAATCCAGGCTGAAGACGTTTGTTTTTGTCGCTGCTTTTAATTGAACTATTCACATCTTAGACTGCACTGTAACTTTTATCCATGTATTTTTTCTTTTAATGTTTATCCATGTATTTCTTCTTTTAATGTTTATTTTATTAGCTTTTCTTTTTAATGACTGATTTTAAATGCTATTTTCTTAATGTCTTTCATTTTTTGTAAGGCACTTTGAATTGCCTTGTGTTGAAAAGTGCTATATAAATAAACTTGCCTTGCCTATGTGCTATATAAATAAACTTGCCTTGCCTATGTGGTTTTAGGTAAATACAGTTTTTTTTTAAAAACATGCTGCAATGTTCTGGAATTGAGAAAATATCAGTGATTATCACAATCCTTTAGATGACGTTTTTTTCTATCAATTATAAAATAGTTGCCTAGGTATTGGCATGTTTTTTCAGAGTAGTTAATTGCTTTCATTTCCAACGTTTTTCTTTATGATTTGTAGGCAAATTTAACTCAAAAGCTTGGGTGAAACTGTGCAGTGTGTATTGTGTCCCATACGTCTTTAATGCAAATGTCCTTCTTTCCAAAGCTGCTGAAGAAAAGTAAAGAAGAAGAAGAAGAAGAATGTACAGAACATAATATCAAAATTGTTTATTAATTAATTTGCGTTTTTTTCAATAAAGGTCAATGTAATTTTAATACAAAATAAAAGAAAGTGTGGTGACATTTTGCCCGCTTGGTGGCACCATAACCCGGGGTCTGTCTCTCTGTATATCTGCCGGCGAACATCCCAGCTCTAAACCTCACTTCCTTTCCTGACGCAAATGCCCGGCAAGGCTGTTGCACGCATTTAATTTGTAGCCACTTTACAGCCAAACTGGATTTTATAACCACCCAAAAGAGACAGACACAACACAGGATAACTTTCACAAGGACGTAGGTGAGTCGGTCTCAACATTTGACTACACTTTGGTGGATTATTGTTCGTGTTAGTGTTTTTAACAGCTAAACATGTGGGTAGGCCCTGTGCTCTGCAGCATTAGCTTAGCATTAACCCCGCGCCACGTTAGTTTTCACGTTGTTTTAGTATATATAAATCAACGTTAGCTTTATAATTAATTTGCTATGGTATGTATTTATATTCCATTAGTTGTAAAATAACTATGTGTAAGGCATGCAGGTGCAATTTACGTTTGTTGTTTAGTTTGATAGGCTAATGCATCACAGCTGTCAAAGCTAGGTAGCTTAGCAAAGGTTGTCGTTGCATAGCACGTTATAGATGCCGGTTTTCTGACGTTATGAGATAAGATGGCTTTAAAATGATCCCATAGGGAAATGTAGGTGATTAAACAGCAACAAAGTAAGATCGAAATACAGGCCTGTGTATATGAGTTCACACAAGCATAATAACATTACAACATTTACAAGTAACTGTTAGAAACAAGATATCATATCACAACAAGGTAAAACGTTGATCAGTTGAATGAACATGTATACATATCTTCATTTATACTTGTTTAATGTCTGTACACTGCCCGTTGAGTGAATTGTTGAAAACGGCATTAACTTCAGAAACCGATAGTCCAACTATCTCTTGATTAATCGTTACAACAATGATTACGCCGACTTTAAGTGAACTGTCGTCTCACATTGAAGCAACTACAGCTAGCTCGTTAGCTTCTTAATGACGAATAATAGCTAGCTTGACAAAACTCCATTCACATTCTTATTCAATGTCACACCAGCAACAAACTGAATTGATATATCTTACACAAATTCTTATTCACCTTTTTGTTAAACGTCTGAGCAACATTATTTTCTCTGATGCAAGAGTATCTTTTTTAAATGAAAACATATTTAGACCTGCCTTCACCTGGAAACTCCTTCAAATTGAGTGACACCAATTGATTCAATTATTAGAAGGAATGTAATACTAGGAAGCTAAACTATTTTACTACAACATATTATGTAGCACAGCTGTATTGTCTTTTATACTGTTCCTCACATGATGTATTGTTCTCCTCACAGATTGACATCTCCCTTCAGCAATGTCCCGTTTCTTTGCCACCGGGTCTGACAGTGAGTCAGAGGAGTCTTCATCTGCTGATGAAATCATCTCTAAAGCACCCGGAGGAAATTTCAAGCAGTCAGTATTGCTTACTATAAATCCTATCATCAGGACCCTAATGCAACGTGTTCTAGTAATCTCACACAGCGTTATTGTTTTCACAGGTCCTTGCTTATCAGTGATGATGAGGAGGACACCAAGAGAATTGTGCGCAGCGCCAAAGACAAAAGGTTTGTGTGGTCACTCTTTAAGTGCCCTATGTAATAAACTGCAGATTTCCTTATCAACTATTATTCTAAATAAAACAATTATTATATATTAGGTTTGAGGAGTTGACCAACCTCATCAAAACGATCCGAAATGCTATGAAGATTCGTGACATGTCCAAATGTCTGGAGGATTTTGAGCAGTTATGTCGAGCCTTCCTCAAAAGCAAGACTATAGTGGACAAAGAGGGGGTTCCCCCTTTTTACATCCGTCTTCTGGCCGACCTGGAGGACTATGTGAATCAGGTCAGTAGCTCCCATCACAAGTCTACAAATACCAACTTTGTCATTTAACAACGTGTTTTGATATGCCTGCAGCAAACAAAAAATATTAACCGAGTTGACATGATCGATCTACCAGTCCGATATAATAAATGTTGTTTTTTTCCAGCTTTGGGAAGACAAAGAGGGCAAGAAGAAGATGAACAAAAACAACGCAAAGGCCCTCAGTACACTGCGTCAGAAGATCCGCAAGTACAACAGAGACTACGAAACAGAAGTAGCTGCGTACAAGGAGGTAAATTAAGAAACTTATTCTAAGTCGTGCTGTGGGAGTTTAAAAATGTAAAATTAATCTGCGAGTTATAGTAAGTGAGGAGCGTTGGCTTTTCTGAATTACAATTCTATAGGTGCCATGTCAGACTGCAGCTCTACCCAGCCGCTTCCATGTGTGTCACTGTGCAGCCTGGATAAGATGAGCCTCTTCAGACATCTGTCTCTCTAGATGAAATTAAACATATTGAACCTGGACGATCCCGAAGTGGCTCAGAGGTTTCTTCTTCAGGGGAGGAAATAGTGATGACAGAATCTGGCTCACAAGGCGACACCTGCACTGAACCACCACTTCGATGGTCAGAGGATGAAGCTGAATCATTACCTGGGCCAAATGAAGTGGAGGTGGAGGATCAGCTGATGGCAGAGTATGCAGATCTGTTGGAGGTATTGTTGGAAAATAACATATATGACCATACAAATGTCTTATTAAGTCATGTGTAAAATCAGGCAGTATTCCTAAAATATGAAGATCTGTTAAATGAGCTGTTTGTCATTGCAGGTGGACTCCGCTGCGCTTGACTTTACTGTGCAAAGGTCAAGAATTGCTGTTAAAGACCCTCGCGTAAGGCCGCCCAAAGACCCCCGCTCCCTCCTGCAGATGCCCTCAGTGGATCCCACACCGTCTCCACGTCTGCCAGCCAAAGTCCCCTGCAGGAGTGCCTTTAGGAGGCATGGGCATGGGAATAAAACTGCCTGGTAGGTCACTAATGACGCATGGAAAAGCCACTACCTTGAGTCTTTGATTTGTAGTTATTTTTGTTTGTATAATCTGTCAATAATTTCATTTTTTTTTTTTTTTTTTTTAGGGTTTGGGGCAGGGTTTCCTGTTTTGAAAAAGACACAACGGGTGGAGAGGGATGAAAATAGCCCAGACACCGTCTCTCAGGTAAACTTTCAATATCACTTTTCTTTTATGTTGAGGTTTATTTGAAAATGACCATATGGAATGTGTGTGTGTGTGTTCATTATTATTATTATTATTATTATTATTATTATTATTATTATTATTATTTACTGTATTTAAATGTCACAATATCAACAGGAGCCGGAGGAGAAGAGTGACACTCCCAAACAAGATGAGGCACAACAGAAACCTAAATGGATGCCACCAAGACATCCGGGGTAAAAACTCAGATAAATCTCAGATTATTGACGTTATAATATTCACAAAAGAGGCTCACTGTGGTTAGACATTTTCTGATTTCTTTATTTTGTGTGTTCCCAGATTCGGAAACCCACTGATGTCCGAGCTGAAGACCAAACTGAAAAAAACCACGAAAGAATGACATGTGGATGAATTGTAATGCTTTATATGAATGTTTGGATATAATATACAAATTGCTTTATTTTGTATATATTTAAGAAACTCAATACAGTGATGACATGTTCATCACATTCATTATGTGCCTTATTTTTTGTATGTTTTGTAATAAAGCTTATCTGAAAAAACAGTATTTTTTTCTAGAGCTCTGGGGTGCAAAGGAAAATAATAAACTTCTGAAGTCCATGGTTGAAACACTGGGGGTGGATGGTGGAAAACATGAAACCAAACACAGTTTTGAATTAGCTCAGAGCCTCAAGTCATATTATATGTGCATTACATCAGAGTTGGTTCAATTCAATTATGTAAAGGTTTTATTTTCATATGCAGTAGCTACAGTGTAGTTATGGCAATGAATAGCTCAATTCCCAGTCTCCTTAAACCATGCAACATAAATATATGTATGACCTAATACAACAAAACAATAAAAATTGTGCAAAAAGAGACAGAATAGAAATAAAGTAGTGCAAGAGAATGTTGCAAGTGAAGTGACCAATATGAAAGTATTACAGGAGAATAGACAATATACATGTAAAATAGACTAAGATACGCTAAATAACTTAAAGTGTGGCTGATCTTTGTATACATTGATTTGGGCACATTTTAGTCGAGTGTTGTTGAGACAGTAGATGTCAGTATTGCTGCATCACATGGACATCATTAAACGCACGAAGAAGAATCCTTCAGCTGTGATTGGGTAGAATCATCCAATGAGTGCGAAGTGTTCTGACATTTAAAGAACCGGAGTGGCGCTCCAGTCTGTTGTAAATTCATGACATTCCGATGTTTGTTCAAAAAATAGTCGTCACCAGTTGAAGAGTTACATTTAAAACAGTGGTTCTCAACTGGTCAGGCCTCGGGACCCACTTTTTACTTGGTCAATACATCGCGACCCAACATTTTGAAGCACTCAAATCTATTATCTAAATCGTGCTGTAATATATACGCTTTTCAGCATACAATATTAATAAAAGTGAAGTACAGTGCATATATCCCTTATATCCCTTCACAGAACTAAAGTATGCTTTTAAAAAAGGTTTAATGAGATGATGGAATCAAAGCTGAACTATATAAAAAGGCACACATGCTGAAACCCCAACCCCAGCAGGGGGGTCTGGGGGGATTCTCCCCCAGGAGATTTTTAGAAATACTAACATAAACTATGCATTCTGGTACACACTGAGAAGAAAATAAATAAATCTATTACTACCCGACATGTTAATAATATTTTATGCCATTGTTTGTTTTTCACCTTGTTCTGACATCTTGCTGTGAGAAGAGTAAAGAGGAGATAGTCTGTGTGACTTACTTTAAATTGTGGGTAAGGGTAGATAGCTCCCATTGTTCTGTGACCTGTCAGTTATCAAACCGGGGGTCATATTTCATCAGTGTTCATTTATATCTGAAGTTGTAAACATGGATGTATAAAGAAGAGTTCTACCGCAAAGTTATTCTCCGTGGGGACTTCCGGCAACAATCTTGATTCTGATTGGCCAGAAGACTCGAAAAAACATCTGCAAAGATATTTTATTGAGAAGATGATCACTATGTGACAGAAGTTTTCAAAACCGTTTATGGTCTCCGTTACTTCCAGCCCAACGCCGACTGCATGCACAGCGTTAGAATATCGGGCCTTCAAAATAAAAGTTTGACTTTTTCCCCCCAAAAAAAAAAAACATTTCCAAAAAAAAAAATTCCAATTTTTTTTTCTTCACTCACACATCCGCGACCCACTTGAAACGGGTCCGCGACCCACTTTTGGGTCGCGACCCACCAGTTGAGAACCACTGATTTATAAGACTCACAAATCAAGGAAAAAGGTTTGGAGACTCTTCCCAGAGACCTCCCTTCAGCAGTGGCTGTTGAGTTAGGTAAGTCAAAGTCGTTTCCGTCAAACTGTCGTTACTATGCTACTATTAGCTTCGCTTCGTTCGGGACCTTCTCATGCTACAGGCATCTCTACTGTAACTTCTTGACATAACATTTACGAAACAACATGTGTCAATGGTTTATTTTAAATAACATGTTGTGTATGTAAACTGCGCTGCCTGAGACGCATCTCTGCTGGTCGAAATTGCAATGTTATTATTATATCTAGCAAATGAAATGTTTTCTGGCTAACTAAACGGAAGTGAAAATACATCACAAAGTGGTGGTCAGTTGGCTTTATTGAATAGTGAAAAGTGTTTTTGTTTTCATCTATATTGATGTACGCAATTGCTTTTTACTAAGAAGTCTATACATTAAAAGTGGCTAAGATCCATGCTTTTTTCAACTTATGTTAACACCAACACATACACAATAATAAATAATAATATTACATACATTTGGAGGCACCTTCCATAACACCCAAGGACACTTTTCAATTCATAAAATATTCTCAAAAAGGCAAAAAACATTCAAACCAGACAGAAACACAAACATGTTAAACATACAAGAGGCAGAGTAGACAGACCTAAGAAAGGGGGGCAAAGACAATACTATTTAGGGAAAAGGGCCATGCACCTTACATTGTGATCTTGTGATGTCAAATCTAAAAGGAATTCTGACCTTTAAATGTTTTCATTCACAGGCTGCATGCACAGAGAGGCTGAGAGGACACCTGAAAAAATGTCTGCTAGACAATCAGTGCGCGTCTTGGATGCATTGCTGGAAGAGGAATGCTTGCCAGAAGTTACGCTCCTTGATGATACATGTGATTCATTTCTTCATGGTGGCATGCCAGCTACTCCTGTGCCCGCTGGGTCTTTGAAAAGCTGGATTACTTCTCTCCAGCCTTCCCAACTGACTTCATCCCCAAATTCAAACACCACGACTGAAATAATCCGCCCTCTGAATAAGAGCATGGATCTTAGCCAATCTGATGTAAACATTTTCAAAGTGGAAAATTATACTTGCAATACTAAATGGGATGGCATGAAAAAGTTGTCAGAAATTAGATCAATTGACAGTAAAAGTGATAAAGAAAATAACTCTCCTGTACTGTCCAGACATGCTTGGACAACAGCTAACGACTCTGATGACAAGATGAAAGACATCTCAGAGAGCATGTGTGCTCCTTTGGGCTGGCTGGATATCAGATACTTTCCAGATATTACTCTTCTTGATATTACGCGGGACTCTGAGCTATCACAAGTTGAGGACTTATCCTCCACGGACGAGACACAGGAAACACCAGTGGCTAATCTGGAAAACAACCAGCCTCCCTCAGAGTTCAGCGAACAACGTGGGACAGAGCCTGACAGGTCGTATATGGTTCCAAGAGAAGAATTGTCAAGTACTAGTACTATTACTGGACATGTCACCCACACCACAATCTCCTTTAGCGAAAAATCTGATAAAAGTGTGGGGGAAAACAGAACGCAAACATTTCTGGAAGCAACGCAGAATATTTCTTCAAGCAGTGTTTTTGAAAACAGTAGGCCCTCATTGGAGCCCATCGGACCAAACATGGTGAAGATTGAAACATCAGCTGAAAAAGCATTTGGTACCCATCCTGCTAATGTCACACATGACTTGAGCTCCTCGAGTGACATGTCTGCTCAGTGTGCTGCATCCCAGCTCTCTACCTCTGATGGGAAATGCAACACTAGTTTAAAGAACGTCACCTCTGAGCTTCATGTTGAACCTGTGCTTGACTGTAATTCTGTGGAAGCCAATGACAAGTCACTTACCAGCCACGATGCTGAAGTGACGACCAAGGAGACACAACCAAGCCCAAAAACATCTGGGTCTGTTAACAGCACGTCTGCTAACGGCACGTTTACCTCCCTCCAGCCCTCGCAATCGAGTTCCTCTACGGATCTAAACGCCACTGCCGAAATAACCAGCCCTCAGAACAAGACTCTGGATCTCCCTCCGTCTGATGTAAACAGCTGCAAAGCGAAGAGTCAGGTTACAGTAGACGCTACTTCAGTCATTAACAACACCATCGAAGGTTCCCAGAATCAAAATGATTCCACTGTAAATGCCAGTGGTCCCGGTAACATGGTGAACGCCACTTTTCCCCGACATTCTCTTAAAACATCAAGTGCCGGTACTATTTTAGTGGAATCTGGTGCAGGAACATTTTGCCTCGAAAACAATACTTTCGATGCTAAACTTCTCCCTAAGCAGAATGGCACAATGACTTTTTCAGAATCAGGCCCACGTGACGGACACCAGGGTACTTTTGACAAGCCCTCTCTTAATGCAACCAGTAGCCCCAAAGCAAACACTTCTAATGCACAATGTCCTAAACTGGTAGAACAGAATAGGACTACAGATACAGACCCTATTGCCAAGATGGCTACCACCCCTGAGAGCAAGTTGGAAGCCTATACAGCTGTTGTGGTGAATTCTGGAGCTGATCGACGTAGAACTCAGGACCTTTCACAACCGGGTCTGCCTGTGATGGATGTTTTTTCCGACAGTTTAGCCCATCAAAGCATGGATATGGCAAGAAATGCAAACACGTTCAACTTGGATGATACCCTTGATTTCAAGGTGGAATCTGGGATCACTTCAACACCAATGCCTACAAAAGAAGAAGGTAAAATCTTAGGAGGAGTGAAAAAACTACATGAGGATGGTCCCATTAAACCGGATGGTCAAGTGTCGTCTGAGGTCCCATCGAACCTCGTCTGTGACCGGAAAACTTTAATGAAGCTTGGAGCTGCTAAATCCCTGTTGCCTCCTTTGAAAGCTGTATCCCAGTTGTTCAAACACAAGACGGCCTCTGCGCTTCCAGGAAGGTTTGAGACGCAGACATACGGACAGACCATGACGAGACAAAGAACCGAGGCTCTGAGAAATACTGCTGCTGCTGCTGTTGCTGCTGCTGCTACTGCTGCTGCTGCTGTTGCTGCTGCTGCTGCTCCACAGGTAGTAGAACTCGAATGGCTTTTTGTATTCCACTATGTTTACGAAATGTTAACTGCACATTCGGTCAGATAAAAGCAATCAAATGAACTCAATTGACCGTGTTAGATTCATCTGTTAAATCCACTTTTTTCATAAACAAGACTGAACAAAAGCTATAACTGCATGGAAGGCTAACAGTCTGTTTCTTTCTTATGTTCTTAAGACTGCAGGAATATCAAGCTCATACAAGTTACGTGCAACAACAGGTAGGTGGTGTCTATTTTATTTTTAGAATCTGGTTGGAACATAGCATTCTGTTCTTCATAAATGTTGAGGGTGAATTATTAATAGTATGGGATTATAATGGAAGGCATTACATGTTAAAACGTCATGTATTATTTGTAGACAAAGCGGTATACTTTTGTTTCATTGTGCCCCCCCCCCCCCCCCTTTATTAACTTCAAGTCTAACTTCAAGCTGCAAACAGTATAATGCCCTTCAATATAAGATGTTCTGTCTGCACCTTATTCACTATAAACACTGTCTTTCCTCTGTGTTGATGTTAGGATCCAAGCCACCCAATTCCGGCTTGCAGAGGCCGCAGTTGAGTGGAATACCGACCGGCCTTCAGAGAGCTGCGACAGGTCTCAGACCATTATTCATGAGAAACAACACGTCATTTTCAAATACAAACAAACTCCGTGGACCTGCAGGTACTCGCATCCAACCATCTGACAGTCAATATGTTTTTATGTTAATTGTATTTGCATTACAGTTATTGAGGGCCTGTGTGTAATGCGGAATCCGCAATTTGACTGTCTTGTCCGACTTGGCTATTATTTTTAATTGTTACATGTTATTGTATTTGTTGTTTTTCTCCCTCTTTCTACACAAACAGCTTCTTCTCCTGGGACGAAGACTTCACAAGGAAAGAGGCAGCCATTAACCAGAGGTGAACCTTTGCCACTAGCAAAGAGGAAGAAAATGGGTAAAAACTCGGCAGAGGAATGCTGTATTGATTCAGACTAGATGGTTAATATGCGCTAAGAAGCGAACTGACAACACCTATAACCAAAACTATTAGTTGAAAAATGTGTGATGGGGTTCAAAATCTGACTTTGATCTTTTCATTTCAGATACTTCCTTCTCAAGTGGTAATACTGAAGCCTCAAAATCTTCCTGTGATACTGCAAACGGAATCAAAACCCTCAAACGGCCCACAACCACTAAGAGAGCTTTGCCAGCCAAAATCCAAAGGGAAGGTAGGTTGGCAGTGGCACTACCATACTGTTCTGATATGTGGAGGTATTTCGTCGTACTGTTATGTGATTTGCTGCTGAAGGGTTTCACGGTCTAGTGTGTTTTAATAACCTGGACTATTTGGGAGTTACTTACCTTTTCTCTATCACATTCTTTCCGAAGCTGCAGTGCTAGCCAGTACTGCTGCTGAAATCCCACCATCCTGTGCTGCCGTTAGCAGAGCCAAAGCCCTGAAACTGCCTGCGACCAGCCATAGAACGCTGTTTGCTAAACCTAAAGACCATGGTAAGTTGCAGGTGCTCGGGTGCAAAAAATGGACATAAAGATCTTATTCTTATGCCCATCTTTAGATTGTTTGAAATGAACTTCTATTCCTGTGTCAGTTAAAGTTAAAGCTTCGGAAGGGAATCTACTTTCTGTCACTAGCCTAAAATTCCATTAAATCTTTCTTATATTTTAATTCAATGGTAAACATGCCGATTGGGAAAATACAGCCTTCTTCCAGCTGCAGCCTTGAGCTTTTGGCTATAATTGGTAAAAGGTTGAACTATTAGCTCCATGTTCTCTCTCATTCTGATGGTCAAGTTATGCTTGTCCATTAAGGAATGAGAAAAAAAATATACAGGTGCAACTCAATCAATTAGAATATTGTGGAACATTTTAAAAATCTGTTTTTGTATTGGTCCTATATAATATTCGTATTTTTTGATATACTGAATTTTGGGTTTTCATTAGCTGTAAACCGTAATCATCAAGATTAAGACAAATATATGGTGGAAATAGTTCACTTTGTGTTGAATGAATCTATATAATATGAGTTTCAGTTTTTTTATTGAATTACTGAAATATTAACTAACTTTTCCACGATATTCTAACTTATTGAAATGCACCTGTATGTGTTTATAATAAGATGATATCTATCAAGGCAGCAGAAGTGTTACACGGAAGTTATACATGAGGAAGTCACCATCACCTATCCAAGTCTTGTTTACAGAAAAATATAAAGAAGATAAATAATTTGACACTGTCCTTATCCTGCTTAATGTAATGATTTCATTTGTATTACAGGCTGCGCCAACTGTGCCGTGCTTGAACAGCAACTGAAAATGCAGTCAGAAATAATAAGGAGACTAAAAGAAGGTAAGACTTTACTATGTAAACAGCAGGATTTGGAAAAACTTGTCCATGCTTTTATCTTCAGTAGACTCGACTACTGCAATGGTGTCTTCACAGGTCTCACTAAAAAATCTATTAGGAAGCTGCAGCTGATTCAGAACACCGCTGCTCGAGTCCTCACTAACACTAAGAAAGTGGATCACATCACTCCTGTTCTGAAGTCTTTACACTGGCTTCCTGTGTGTCAAAGAATAGATTTCAAAATACTGCTGCTGGTTTATAAAGCTTTGAATGGTTTAGGCCCAAAATACATTTCTGACCTCCTGCTAAATGATGAACCATCCAGATCTCTCAGGTCTTCAGGGACTGGTCAGCTTTCTGTCCCCAGAGTCAGAACTAAACATGGAGAAGCAGCGTTCAGTTATTATGCTCCAAATATCTGGAACAAACTCCCAGAAACCTGCAGGTCCGCTGCAACTCTGACTACTTTTAAATCCAGGCTGAAGACTTTTCTTTTTGTCGCTGCTTTTAATTGAACTATTCACATCTTAGACTGCACTGTAACTTTTATCCATGTATTTTTTCTTTTAATGTTTATCCATGTATTTCTTCTTTTAATGTTTATTTTATTAGCTTTTCTTTTTAATGACTGATTTTAAATGCCATTTTCTTAATGTCTTTCATTTTTTGTAAGGCACTTTGAATTGCCTTGTGTTGAAAAGTGCTATATAAATAAACTTGCCTTGCCTATGTGCTATATAAATAAACTTGCCTTGCCTATGTGGTTTTAGGTAAATACAGTTTTTTTTAAAAACATGCTGCAATGTTCTGGAATTGAGAAAATATCAGTGATTATCACAATCCTTTAGTAACTTTTGAAGTGCTGTTGCTGGACTACAAAGCATTAGTCAAAGGCTCCTCCAGCAGAAACCTATCTGTTAGTGCTATAGCCAAATTTAAGGAAGAGATTCCACCAATGCTTAACTCGATAGCAGGTCTGCATGTAGGGGAGGAAACTTATACAAAATGTCCACCACCCCAAATTGATCATGCTGTTGATAGTGCTACAGATGCGCTGCGAATAAAATTAGACTCTGTTGCTCCTTTGAAAAAGAAGAAAATAAAACAACATAGATTAGCTCCATGGCATAATGCCGAAACCCGCAAAATAAAGCAAAAGTCGAGACAACTTGAAAGGATATGGCGTTCCACTAAACTTGAAGAATCTCGTTTAATTTGGCATATCACTCTCAATGAATATAAGAAAGCACTGCGTAAAGCGAGAGCAGCCTACTACTCTTCACTAATAGATGAGAATAAGAATAATGCAAGATTTCTTTTCAGCACTGTAGCCAGGCTGACAGAGAGCCATAGCTCGATTGAGCCTTCTATTCCCATAGCACTCAGTAGTAATGATTTTATGTGCTTTTTTAACGATAAAATTGTTACTCTTAGAAACAAAATTAATGACCTCTTGCCTTTGACCAGTATAGTGTTATCAACTCCCGGAAACGTAAGTTATAATATTACACTAGATAGTAAACTAGAATGCTTCTCAGCCATAAACCTTGAACAATTAAATTCAATGATTCTCTCTTCTAAACCATCAACGTGTATATTAGACCCAATTCCAACTAAGCTGTTGAAGGAAGTTTTTCCATTAATTAGCACTTCTTTATTAAATATTATGAATATGTCTTTATTATCAGGCTATGTTCCACAATCATTCAAAGTAGCAGTGATAAAACCGCTTCTTAAAAAGCACAACCTCGATCCAGAGGTTTTAGCCAACTATAGACCTATTTCTAATCTTCCGTTCCTCTCAAAAATTCTTGAGAAAGCAGTCGCAAAACAGCTGTGTGATTACTTAAAAAACAATGATTTATTTGAAGATTTTCAGTCTGGCTTTAGAACACATCATAGCACAGAGACAGCTCTGGTCAAAGTCACAAATGACATTCTAATAGCCTCTGACAAAGGACTTGTCTCTATTCTTGTTTTGCTCGATCTCAGTGCTGCATTTGATACTATCGATCATGATATCTTATTGCAAAGACTAGAGCACTTAGTTGGCATACAGGGAACTGCCTTAGGCTGGTTTAGGTCCTATTTATCTGAACGCTCTCAGTTTGTACGTGTCAATGATGAATCTTCCACGCAAACCAAAGTTAGCCACGGAGTGCCACAGGGCTCAGTGCTCGGACCTATTTTGTTCACATTATATATGCTTCCGTTAGGCAATATTATAAGGAATCATTCTGTAAATTTTCATTGTTATGCGGATGATACTCAACTATATTTATCAATCAAGCCTGATGAAATTAATCATCTAAATAAAATTCAAGACTGCCTCAAGGACTTAAAAACGTGGATGACCTTAAACTTTTTGATGTTAAACACGACCAAAACTGAAGTTATTGTACTTGGCCCGAAGAATCTACGAAACAAATTATCTAAAGATATACTAACTATGGATGGCATTAATTTGGCCTCCAGTGAGACTGTAATGAATCTTGGTGTTATATTTGATCAGGATTTATCCTTTAACGCCCACATAAAATCAATTTCAAGGACCGCCTACTTCCATCTACGTAACATTGCAAAAATCAGGCATATCTTGCCTCAAAACGATGCAGAGAAACTAGTCCATGCATTTGTTACTTCAAGGCTGGATTATTGTAACTCTTTATTATCAGGGTGTACCAAGAAGTCAGTCAAGTCGCTTCAGCTAATTCAAAATGCTGCAGCTCGTGTCCTAACCAGAGTTAGGAAAAGGGACCACATTACTCCTGTTCTGGCTGCCTTACACTGGCTCCCTATAGAACACAGGATAGAATTTAAAATTCTTCTTCTCGCCTACAAAGCCCTTAATGGGCAGGCGCCATCTTACCTTAAAGAACTCATTATACCCTATTGTCCTACTAGGGCATTGCGTTCCAAGAATGCAGGGTTGTTGGTTGTTCCTAGAGTCTCTAAAAGTACAATGGGAGCCAGAGCCTTTTCTTATCAAGCTCCACATTTGTGGAATCAGCTTCCAGTTTGTGTTCGGGCGGCAGACACCCTATCCGTTTTTAAGAGTGCGCTTAAGACCTTCCTTTTTGATAAAGCTTATAGTTAGGGCTGATTAGATTCAGCCCCTAGTTTTGCTGATATAGGCTTAGTTTGTCGGGGGACATCTTACTTCTTCCTTCTCTCTGTCTATACCTGTGTACTCCCATGTTCCGATTAACCCAGCTTCCCCAAATTTCTTTCTTTTTGGTGTCTATATACGCTGGGATCCGGAGTCATGGATGATCCTGCGGTCCTGTGTCCGGCATCACGAGCCCTGGATCTTGAGTCGTGGCTGTGGTCCTGGATCATAGGTCCTGGATGGATATCCTCGTGGATCCATCTTCCTATTACACACACATGCATTTCCAAACATTTGGACTACCTATGTTGCAAATGTATTATCTTTTCAATTTACACACGGCATCTATTGCACGACTGTCCGTCCTGGGAGAGGGATCCCTCCTCTGTTGCTCTCCCTGAGGTTTCTCCCATTTTTCCCTTTAAACTGTGGGTTTTCTTCGGAAGTTTTTCCTTGTACGATGTGAGGGTCTAAGGACAGAGGGTGTCTTATTGTCATACTGATATTTTGTACAAACTGTGAAGTCCACTGAGACAAATGTAACATTTGTGATATTGGGCTATATAAATAAACATTGATTGATTGATTGATTGATTGAGATGACGTTTTTTTCTATCAATTATAAAATAGTTGCCTAGGTATTGGCATGTAGTTAATTGCTTTCATTTCCAACGTTTTTCTTTATGATTTGTAGGCAAATTTAACTCAAAAGCTTGGGTGAAACTGTGCAGTGTGTATTGTGTCCCATACGTCTTTAATGCAAATGTCCTTCTTTCCAAAGCTGCTGAAGAAAAGTGAAGAAGATGAAGAAGAAGAAGAATGTACAGAACATCATATCAAAATTGTTTATTAATTAATTTGCGTTTTTTTCAATAAAGGTCAATGTAATTTTAATACAAAATAAAAGAAAGTGTGGTGACATTTTGCCCGCTTGGTGGCACCATAACCCGGGGTCTGTCTCTCTGTATATCTGCCGGCGAACATCCCTTTACGTTGTAGCTCTAAACCTCACTTCCTTTCCTGACGCAAATGCCCGGCAAGGCTGTTGCACGCATTTAATTTGTAGCCACTTTACAGCCAAACTGGATTTTATAACCACCCAAAAGAGACAGACACAACACAGGATAACTTTCACAAGGACGTAGGTGAGTCGGTCTCAACATTTGACTACACTTTGGTGGATTATTGTTCGTGTTAGTGTTTTTAACAGCTAAACATGTGGGTAGGCCCTGTGCTCTGCAGCATTAGCTTAGCATTAACCCCGCGCCACGTTAGTTTTCACGTTGTTTTAGTATATATAAATCAACGTTAGCTTTATAATTAATTTGCTATGGTATGTATTTATATTCCATTAGTTGTAAAATAACTATGTGTAAGGCATGCAGGTGCAATTTACGTTTGTTGTTTAGTTTGATAGGCTAATGCATCACAGCTGTCAAAGCTAGGTAGCTTAGCAAAGGTTGTCGTTGCATAGCACGTTATAGATGCCGGTTTCTGACGTTATGAGATAAGATGGCTTTAAAATGATCCCATAGGGAAATGTAGGTGATTAAACAGCAACAAAGTAAGATCGAAATACAGGCCTGTGTATATGAGTTCACACAAGCATAATAACATTACAACATTTACAAGTAACTGTTAGAAACAAGATATCATATCACAACAAGGTAAAACGTTGATCAGTTGAATGAACATGTATACATATCTTCATTTATACTTGTTTAATGTCTGTACACTGCCCGTTGAGTGAATTGTTGAAAACGGCATTAACTTCAGAAACCGATAGTCCAACTATCTCTTGATTAATCGTTACAACAATGATTACGCCGACTTTAAGTGAACTGTCGTCTCACATTGAAGCAACTACAGCTAGCTCGTTAGCTTCTTAATGACGAATAATAGCTAGCTTGACAAAACTCCATTCACATTCTTATTCAATGTCACACCAGCAACAAACTGAATTGATATATCTTACACAAATTCTTATTCACCTTTTTGTTAAACGTCTGAGCAACATTATTTTCTCTGATGCAAGAGTATCTTTTTTAAATGAAAACATATTTAGACCTGCCTTCACCTGGAAACTCCTTCAAATTGAGTGACACCAATTGATTCAATTATTAGAAGGAATGTAATACTAGGAAGCTAAACTATTTTACTACAACATATTATGTAGCACAGCTGTATTGTCTTTTATACTGTTCCTCACATGATGTATTGTTCTCCTCACAGATTGACATCTCCCTTCAGCAATGTCCCGTTTCTTTGCCACCGGGTCTGACAGTGAGTCAGAGGAGTCTTCATCTGCTGATGAAATCATCTCTAAAGCACCCGGAGGAAATTTCAAGCAGTCAGTATTGCTTACTATAAATCCTATCATCAGGACCCTAATGCAACGTGTTCTAGTAATCTCACACAGCGTTATTGTTTTCACAGGTCCTTGCTTATCAGTGATGATGAGGAGGACACCAAGAGAATTGTGCGCAGCGCCAAAGACAAAAGGTTTGTGTGGTCACTCTTTAAGTGCCCTATGTAATAAACTGCAGATTTCCTTATCAACTATTATTCTAAATAAAACAATTATTATATATTAGGTTTGAGGAGTTGACCAACCTCATCAAAACGATCCGAAATGCTATGAAGATTCGTGACATGTCCAAATGTCTGGAGGATTTTGAGCAGTTATGTCGAGCCTTCCTCAAAAGCAAGACTATAGTGGACAAAGAGGGGGTTCCCCCTTTTTACATCCGTCTTCTGGCCGACCTGGAGGACTATGTGAATCAGGTCAGTAGCTCCCATCACAAGTCTACAAATACCAACTTTGTCATTTAACAACGTGTTTTGATATGCCTGCAGCAAACAAAATATATTAACCGAGTTGACATGATCGATCTACCAGTCCGATATAATAAATGTTGTTTTTTTCCAGCTTTGGGAAGACAAAGAGGGCAAGAAGAAGATGAACAAAAACAACGCAAAGGCCCTCAGTACACTGCGTCAGAAGATCCGCAAGTACAACAGAGACTACGAAACAGAAGTAGCTGCGTACAAGGAGGTAAATTAAGAAACTTATTCTAAGTCGTGCTGTGGGAGTTTAAAAATGTAAAATTAATCTGCAAGTTATAGTAAGTGAGGAGCGTTGGCTTTTCTGAATTACAATTCTATAGGTGCCATGTCAGACTGCAGCTCTGCCCAGCCGCTTCCATGTGTGTCACTGTGCAGCCTGGATAAGCAAAGATCAAAAACAACATCTCAATGTCTTCTTTCTCCCTATTAGAACCCACAGGAGTCCGCTGATGAAGAGGAGGAGAAGGAGGCAGCAGATTCTGGTAAGCTTCCTGTTTAAGCAAATTAAATATATCAGTGATGCAAATTAGTCGCTTTTCGGCGTCTCCTGCTTTTTTAAGGCTGATTTGGGTGACTTGTGTAATTCGTGGAGAACCGAAGAGTTTTCGTTTTGGGGGGGGGGTTTCACTTAAAAAAATAAGAAGAAATCTAGATCGCAAAATAATTAAACAAGCGAGTGCCTGTTTTTCCTGGTTCCTTGAACACAACACGAGCGTCTGAAAGGAGTGCTGACGGAGAGCACCGGAACGCCGCTCCAGCTCTTCAAATATTGCATTACCCCTAAGCAGGGCTCGACATTATAATTGGCCCGCTGGCCCGGAAGCACTATTTATACACCCCGGGCCAGCATAACGTACTTTCCACTTGCCCGCTCGGGCCACTACAAATATTGTTTAAAAAAAAACGTTTCCTGTGGTATTGGTATTTTGACAAGCAATTTTGTTAAATTGTTTCGTTTATTAACGCTACAACATAGCGTTTCGTGAGTCGCTTGTCGTTGTTGGGTGAAAAGCAAACAGCTGTTTGCTGCGGAGCGCAGCGCGAGCAGGCTCCCGTGAGCGCGCTCCTTCACGACAGGCTATCGCGCCACCTAACCATTCGCCAACATGTTTTTAATACCAGCTGTAACCGGCCAAGCGCCGGCCAAAAAACAATTTTCAAATAAAAGAAAGTCACAGGAGGAGTTAAAGGAGAGTGACAGGGAGCATGAGAAGAAGAGGGAGAGAAAGTTTCAGCTTGATCGATGGAGTTGGCTTCTAGTGGTGCAGTGACGCGTCCTAAAACCCTTTTATAATCTATCGATTCGATTTATGATTCGAAAATTATAAAAGTAGGGTAGACATGTGGAGATTATCCGGCAGAACAAAACGTGCATTTATCAAACAGGTTTGTTTTCCACAGACCTTATTTCCAGCTATTTTCCAAAACCCTGTAGAGAAATACCATTACTTTTTGTCGAGGGAACCAGCAGCTTACTTCCTGGTTTTAGGACACGTCACTGCACCTCTCATGATGATGCCAATATAAACAAGGTCTTCTGTCGGCTCTGTACATCAATGCCGACCTATGCTGACAAGCAAGTGAAGAGTAGAAAATATAAAGGTATTGGCTTTAGGGAAATGTCCCAGCAGTTTAGGATAATGAAGGATCTGATCTAATCTATAGCCATTACATCTCTAACTCCTAATGACAGGAAGGCAGAAAGTGCATTATACAAATAATAATACTCATAATAGCAGAAATTTTTTAACAATGACCACAATATCATTATTTTAATAAAACCAAATATGAACAATTGAGGAAAATGAGGAAGAACTGATTGTTCAAATGTTGTAGTACATGTAGTAAGTGCATAAATTACTATAGCAACAAATGTGTTAATTTTCTTCATTATTAGTCGATATTTTTTCTTTGGACGAATGCTCCGGGCCAGTGGTTACAATGGTGGGGCCAGTGACAATACAATTCCACCGGCCCGGAGGGCCAGTGGCTTTTTACCCTTAATGTCTACCCCTGCCCCTAAGGAGCCGTACACATGCCGCAGTGTTTGCGTGGCAGTGTCTTTAGTTGTAAGCACAGTGGTGATCTGTTGTTATTAGCATCTGGTTAGCTAGCTATGCTAACAAATTTAAAGAGCTTTTCTACAACCAGGTGGAAGAGGGCTCTCTCCTGAGAGGCTCAAATAACCTCAGCTCAGTGAGGTTAAGGCACACCTTGATATGATCATTATAGTTATTATTGAGACTAAATGAAAAACAGGTATAAAATACTATATGACAGTAACAAAAAAGTTGTTAAAAATAACAAGAATAGAGTTTAAAAGGGGGGTGATTTGTAAAATATCCAAAAAGAAGAATCTGCTTACAGTTCTGTTTCATATGGGTGTTGAAAGATGTTTCCATAGATCTCTTAATGTTGCTCTCAAAGTGCACCAGATTGATGCTTTTAACTTCAATATTTAAAAAAAAATCTTCCCGGGGGTCCATGCCCCCTAACCCCCCTAGAGGAGGTTAGGTCCCCCCCCCCCCCCACACACTTAAATCATGTTCACATGGATAGGAAACTAAATACATTTGCACACATCTTGTGTCCATATCTTTCTGTTTTGGTGGTCATGCCACACCGTGCACATGCACATGCACGTGCATGCGTGAGTCATGGTGAGATATCTGGATTCAGAGGTTGCTTTTTCTTTGCACAGCATGAAAGAAAGGCCAAATGAATGGGCTGTGATTTTAGTTTTTTTAAGCAGAGGTTGAGTTCAATCATTTGTACGGCCCTCGGAGGATGTTGTAAAAATTGAAAGGAAAAAAGTTCCCCACCCCTGCTGTAAATAATAATAAAAACCCTTGATTTATAACTTAACATCTCTGTCTCCTATTGATCTGAGTATATTATAAAGAATAGTCAGTTAATTGAAGCATTATAGCACAGGCCTTTGTCAGATGGTATATTACGCTGTTTTTTTTCTGCTTCAAAACCTCTCTCTTTTTCACCATACCTGTGTTTGCATCACTGATATATACAAATCACAAGTTAACTAAAGTTGTCTGGGCAAACTGCATTTAGTTGTATTACCTCTGCAAGCATCATCTCTCAAAAACCTCGTGCATTTTCTAGAAGGCTCGTCTTCTGATAGCGAGGAAGAGGGCGAGGAAGAGGTAATGTCGGCCAAGGACTTCTTAAAGAAAAAACCTGAGGTGATCCAAGATGCCAGCGCGTTCCTCAAGAAGGGATCCGGGGTAAGAGGCCATCATGAGAATGTACAACAAAGACAGATAAACCTGGTGGAAACACATAGTTCTAATGTTAATATGCTGTGTTTCTCCCTCAACAGGATGACTCCTCGTCTAGCAGTGATGACGAAGATGGGGAAGACTGGGGATCAGACACTGTCGACAGTGGCAGTGAGAGCTCGGATGATGGGGAGGGAAAGCATGCTTCCATCGCTGCAGTCTTCCTCAAGAAGTGAGTCTACCTAGCTTTTGGTTTTTATGTTTCCAACACATTTAGAAAATATAACCCAAACTGGACACGCATGCCACTACTTTCCCTCTCAAGATACCACAGGCGCTTTCACACCGGAGTACTTTTCCCTGTATAGTTCCGAAAATGTGCGTTCACACCAAAAAAATCCGGAACTAGAACTTAGTTCATGAGGTGATTTACTCGAAGTCTTCAGCAGAAGCAGCTGGGAGTCCCAGCAGCTTCTACTGAAGCCAGTCCCCAACTCCAGGGACTTCGGGTGGCAGTATACGCCGTATAGAAGAAGTGGCGTCTTCATTTGCCTAATCCTCCCTCAGGGACTTATTCTGGTGTGAACGTGATCTGCTCTTTAGTTTATCAGAGCTAATTATTATTATTTTAAGGTGTCCGAAAAAGACAGTAAAATAGCGGTATGCGATGTGTGTGAAGCAGAAATCCTGCAGCTCCACCCGCTGTGGCGGACCGGTGAGCGGAGCAAAACACTCACCAAGAGTTAGACCTAACACACTTTAATCTACCTCTGGAACAAGCTAAACTAGTTATTATAAATATATTTATTCTTCACTGTCGGGTCACTCATTACTGGATCAGTGAGCTGAATGAGATACTGACAGGCTGTCAGGAGAGAGAGAGAGGAACAGAGAGCGCTTCCGCTCATTTCTCCAGTGTTAATGTAAACTTGAATAATGTACTTCATTTGAATGTAATAATTATGTTTGTGGAAGCGCCAGAGGTGGGACCAAGTCATTGTTTTGCAAGTCCGAGTCAAGTCTCAAGTCTTTGCGTCCAAGTCTCAAGTCAGGATGGGCAAGTCCAAGTCCTAAACTTTGACAAAACGAGTCTTAAACAAGTCATTATGTGCTTTTCATCAAATGTAATGACATCGATCAACAGAATAATACTTAATAATCAAATTGCTCTTTATTAGTCACATTAATAATTTAATAATCCATTTTCTCTCTGCTGGTAAAGTAACGTGTTTCTTTCTATTTGAAGAGGGATCAGTAAGGTAAGGCTACTGTGACGGTTTGATTCAGAAGGAGTTTCATGTATAAGACCCCTGATGTTGAGGTAACCAGAATGTTTATTTCCACTGTGTACAACATGTTATAAGGGACCCACAATCTATCTTTATGCAAGGGATAATGTGCAGCCAGGCGTCTCTATGGGGAAGAGAACACCTGCATCTAGATCCCTCTGCAGGTGGTACTTTAAGGATATGTTGATGCTAATACTTTTGTACTTTTACTTGTAACATTTTGAATGCAGGACTTTTTATTGTACCGGGTTCCTGCAGGTTTCGCCAACTCAAATTTAAGACTTTTTAAGACCACTTTGAATAGAATTTAAGACCTATTTCATGGCAATAAAGTATGAAGGAAAATTGATATGAAAGAAGAAATACGTCCCATAATCACTTACAAAGTAAATGTATTCATGTTCAACATAAGAACAGTGACTGAACATAACAGCATAACAGTACAGAACCGTGTTAGCGTGTTAGACAAAAAGTGTGTGTGTGTGTGTGTGTGTGTGTGTGTGTTAGGGCTGTGCAATTAATCATATTTTAATCGCAATTACGATTTTGGCCTGCCACAATTACGAAAACAACATAATCGAAAAAAACGATTATTTTTGCTTTGCTAGGTTGTGACAGTGCACTACAACATATTTGATCTAATTAATTTTTTAGTAATGTATCATTTATTTAATTTTTTGTATTGGTTTTTCAGTTGAATTATACGTTCAGGGTAATCAACAGTTAAAAAGATACTGTTCAAATTATTATTTGTTTTAATGTTCAATAAATGGATGTTTTCAAAGTCAATGAATAATTGTATTTAATAATCATACTATTAATTATTGACCAACATAATCTTGATTATTGGTGTGTGTGTGTGTGTGTTATATTCAGAGCTCTGCTGTCTTGGCTATACTATTTCATCGTTGCTGTTGTATGATTGGTGTTTAGCTACGGTATTTAGCGTCTACAGCACCTCCGCTTTTAGGGTTAACGTAGACCCAAACTTCGCCCGGAGGTCCCCCGGTGTTGTTGCGGGAGCTGCTGCACTAGCTAACGCTACATTAGCTGCTGCTGCACTAGCTAACGCTACATTAGCAAAACAAACGCTAATTTCTTTTGCAAAAGGTGCAGCGGGCTTCAAACACGTTCCCTCCACTGGTTTCAACCAAATACGGTTGAACTTACACTTCCCCATATTTATTTGTAAGTAGATTCGAAGATAGGCTACATGAGCAGAAGCTTGGTTGCTAGGTTACTAGCTGGGTGTTCTCCAATAAGGGGCCGGGGGAAACAAAGTGAGTGATTACTGGTTCCATGTTGATTTAATTAAATACAAATTGTTGGGGGGAACTGAAAGGCTATTACCGTACTGGTTACTTTGCAGCCCGGACATTTCCCCCAAAACACATTTAGACGTTATCGCAACACAGAAGTACCTTTGAAATCAGATAATTTTTAAGACCTTCTAAATCATATTTAAGGCCTTAAATTCAGATTAACAAATTTAAGACCCTGCGGGAACCCTGATTGTAACTTTTTTAATTGTCTGAACTTCTCCCACCTCTGACAATAAATCCTGAGTGGTTACCCACTCTGAAGGTTATTTTCATTTTACAAATCCTGCACTCAGCTTTGCTGTCTCCAATATCATTGAAAAGCAGACAGATGCTGCTTCTTTCACATAATGGTATGATCCTAGTGTGTCCTCGCATATGATTGGCCGCATGGTGGCCCAGCTAAATAAAGTCCCGCCCCTGCCTGCAAGGATTCTTAGCAAGAGTAGGAGCGGCTGAAGATTCTGCTCTCCCCGACGGGAGTCTGCTCTTCTAGCGGCAGCTCGCGATCGGCGTGTTGGAGACCTCTGAATTAAATGATCAAGTCACCTCAAGTCAGAAGGCTCAAGTCCAAGTCAAGTCCCGAGTCATTGGTGTTCAAGTCGAGTCGCAAGTGTTTTGTGATTTTGTCAAGTCGAGTCTCAAGTCATCAAATTTGTGACTCGAGTCCAAGTCATGTGACTCGAGTCCACACCTCTGGGAAGCGCATCATGTAGGCCTATTGAAAAATGTATCTGAACTTTTCGATCCATTACGATTTATAAACTGAAGCAATATAAAATGGAAGATCCCCATAGGCCCCGCCCACTCGATCGGATTGGCGATCGGTAGCGGCCGATACTGATTCCGACGATCGGCCCCAAAATACTCGATGGTAGCATCCACCTCACCACCACATCTTTCTGTCCTCAGGGAAGATAAGCCCGGCGACAAGAAGCTCTGCAAGAAGAAGAAGATCAAGAAGAAGGAGCGCATAGAGGAGGAGGCTGAGGAGGAGGGAGGAGAAGCCTGGCAGGAAGTGAAGGGAGGCATGGTCATGGTAAAGAAGAGGTCTTTTCAGATTTACTGCTTTCATAAACGCATTGTTTCAATATTTATGTTGTGTGTTTTTTTCCAATCTGCCAGGAAAAGCCCAAGATGTTTGCCAAAGGCACGGAGATCAACGTTCCTGTGGTGGTGAAGAAGCTGAATGAGATCCTGCAAGCAAGAGGCAAAAAGGGCACGGACAGGTCAGTGCATATTACCATTCATGCATGTACAATCATTTCCAATGAACAAGTTGCACATTGATATATTCAATTGCAAGAAATGAATAGGCGCTTAAAATCACTGCAGAAAATACATATAAAAACACACATTTTGTAATTCTACCTATTTCGTGCATACTTAATCTCCGCTCCCTTTTTTCTCTCCTCCTGACAGGGCTGCCCAGATCGAACTGCTCCACGCTCTGGCAAACATCGCTGCTGAGAATAATTTGGGCGAAGGTGTTACGGTCAAGATTAAGTTCAACATCATTGCCTCCCTGTACGACTACAACCCCAACCTGGCTGCTTTCATGAAGGTAGAAGCTCTTTTTTAACTTAATGTACAAATTGTTGCGTTAGTGTTCAGCTGAACAAGTTAAAATAATGAATTAAAAGGTTTTGAACGAATCAATATGCCCGTTTATATATTAATACAACAGGGCCATTGACATTTCCTTTATAGTATGAAGTGTAATACATGTTAAGATAAATCAACAGAAACATCTTGTTTTGAATGAAGCGAAATGTGGCCAACTGTTACAAATTGCATCATTATGTGTTTCTCTTCAGCCTGATATGTGGAAGAAGTGCTTGGAATGTATCGATGAGCTGCTGGACATCCTGTTTGAACACAACGACATCTTCATCGGAGAGAACATCGCCGAGGACAGCGAGAGTCTGATCATCTCAGACCAGGTAGCCCATCTTCTGTTTCTCTCATTTCTGATATATGTGGTTTATTGTATTGGGCTTTTCTGCATTATTTTAACAACGCATAATCCTTGTGGTTGTGTGTGGTACTACAGAAAGGGTGGCATTGCAATAAAAATAAATATGTATTACTTTGTTGTGTTTGTCAGCCATTCAGGGTGCGTGGGTGCATCTTAACGCTGGTAGAGAGGATGGATGAAGAGTTCACCAAGATCATGCAGAACACTGATCCCCATTCACAAGGTGAGCTATGCCTGAATCGAACATTGTCATTTTAGTTGTGAACGTTACTCCTAGACTTTTTGAAATTGAATTAAAGCTTTTCCTCGTAGCTCATTGCTCTCTTCCTCACTCTTCCCCCAGAGTATGTGGACAATCTGAAGGATGAGGGTCACGTCTGTGGCATCATCGACCGGCTGCTCAACTACATGGAGACCAAGGGCAGCACGGAGGAGATCTGCCGTATCTACCTGCGCAGAATCATGCACACCTACTACAAGTTCGACTACAAGGCTCACCGCCGCGCCCTGGGCCTGCCGGTGGAGACCAAGGTGAGAGACACTTGAATATACTGAGAAAAGGGAAGCTAGTTTATTTTTCTTGACAGACATCAGCATCAGTGTTTCCCCTACCATTGTGTTGGCGGGGCGCTGCGCATGTTTCAGTGTCCACTGCTTTGCGTATTCACATTCTCACTCCGCTCTGTTTCTGAAGGGCGGGGCTCCGTTCTGCCCCCCCCCACACACACACACACACACACACACACACTTACAATCAGAGACAAGAGCGGCGGAAAGGAGGAGAACAACAAAGTGTAAAAAAGTCAAACAAATCTGCATTATTGCCCCGAGTGTTTATTATTATGTTTTAACCTCAAGCCGTTATCGTCACGGGAAAAGGACACACACAGCCCGCCCAGGTGGACGCGCGCGAACGCGACAATGAACGTAGCGGGCACATTCTAAAAATAGCTCACAGATGGTGAGCGGGTACCGCGGTTTTGAACTACAGTATTGAATTTGACAGAAAACGCCAGCAGAAGAATAGTCGAATGAGTTGGGTGAAAAAAAAAAGACAGGAGATGTGAGTTGGTTTATTCAGTAAATTAGCTCAGGATAATTGGATGTTCTGTCTACACCTGTTGATGTGAGGCTAATGCAGGATTGCTAGCTTGATGTTAGCGGCAGTGACTCAACAAATTGCAATGTATGACAAGCAGACTGCTTGTTTAAAGTTAGGATCATATTGAGCTATTGGTGTGAGTCTAACACGATTGCTTTCATATCAGAGATCAGATGAGGTGGAGCTGCCTCCAGCAGTAGAGGATGAGGCAGAGAGAAGCAGCAGCAGCAGCACAGGGTTGCAGAAGGTATGTTATTTGCTGTAGTCAGGTGATTTAAATGTATCAATGAAAGGAAGAAGTGTAGGCTGCATGATAAGAAGGGAATACAGTTTGAATACAAGTAATACAGTACAGTGTAACACTATACTTTATTACTTTTGAATGTACAAATACTTTGTTACCGTATGATAACAATAATCCACAGCTCCTCTCTCTGCTCCAGAATAAAAATTGGGGGGTACCAGAGCAGCACCCTGTCAAGGCAGTAAACCTAGGGGAAACACTGAGCATATCTTTTTATTTAAAAGAGGGAAATAAAAAAAAAAACGTTCTAATTTAGTTTTAAACGTTCTGTCTTATTGGTTCCACTGACTGCTATGCCTTGACTATACATTCTTATCAAGTAAAAGCAAACAGATAATTCGTTTTTTGACTGAGTCGTTTTCCCTGTCTCGATTGCCGGCATGGTGTTAAGTGTGATGTAACTGCCATATTGTTTGGAAATGTATCACGCTCAAGCTAAATAAAATAAATCTTTATAATGTCATACAACTGGGGAAAAAACGTTTAACTCAGAAAGAGAAACTGCAAAACGGCAGAGTATTTTCCCACCTGCAAAAAGCTGAGTACCTGTTTTCAAAACGCAGCCGTCTCTAATGTACCGATGTCTGAGCTGAGTTGTGTTTCTGCGCCTCAGTCGGAGCAGGACCAGGAGGAGAGTGAGGGCGAGGACAGCGCTGTGATCATGGACCGTCTCTGCAAGTTCATCTACGCCAAGGATCGCACCGACCGCATCCGTACCTGCGCCATCCTCTGCCACATCTACCACCACGCGCTGCACTCCCGCTGGTACCAGGCCCGCGACCTGATGCTGATGAGCCACCTGCAGGACAACATCCAGCACGCCGACCCCCCCCGTACAGGTGAGCAGGCTGTCTTTTATTTAGGGTTCATAGCTGCTCTCTTGTGTAGCTTTGTCTCTAAAAAGCTCTCTCCCTCTCTTGTGTAGCTTTCTCTCTAAAAAGCTCTCTCCCTCTCCTGTGTAGCTTTCTCTCTAAAAACCTCTCTCCCTCTCCTGTGTAGCTTTCTCTCTAAAAACCTCTCTCCCTCTCCTGTGTAGCTTTGTCTCTAAAAACCTCTCTGCCTCTCTTGTGTAGCTTTGTCTCTAAAAACCTCTCTCCCCTCTTCTGTAGCTTTGTCTCTAAAAAACTCTCTCCCCCTCTTGTGTAGCTTTGTCTCTAAAAACCTCTCTGCCTCACTTGTGTAGCTTTCTCTCTAAAAACCTCTCTCCCTCTCTTGTGTAGCTTTGTCTCTAAAAACCTCTCTCCCCCTCTTGTGTAGCTTTGTCTCTAAAAACCTCTCTCCCCCTCTTGTGTAGCTTTGTCTCTAAAAACCTCTCTGCCTCACTTGTGTAGCTTTCTCTCTAAAAAGCTCTCTCCCTCTCTTGTGTAGCTTTCTCTCTAAAAAGCTCTCTCCCTCTCTTGTGTAGATCCTGTACAACAGAACCATGGTGCAGCTTGGCATCTGCGCCTTTAGGCAGGGCATGATTAAAGACGCCCACAATGCCCTGCTGGACATCCAGTCCTCTGGCCGCGCCAAGGAGCTGCTGGGTCAGGGTCTGCTGATGAGGAACATGCAGGAGAGGAACGCAGAGCAGGAGAAGATCGAGAAGAGAAGACAAGTAAGTCCTATGATTGAGATCATGTTGGTTTTCCTTGTTGTAAACCTGCTTGGTGTACTCTAGGCTGATGAATGAAGGTTACGGTATACATCGAATACAATGGGTATGAACTCATTCTGTCAACTTTATTTTTCCTAAATATACATTTATAGTAACAATTTTAGATGTGATTATATAGGTTTCAAATGTGTAGGCATTTAAGTTTAGTTGTTGTTAGTTAAATAGTAGTTAAGACTTCGATTTAATTTTTTTCGAAACTGTACAAACCTTGAATTTCCAAGCAATCTTCCTAGAAGGTATGGCCTACCGACGATGGATTCAGTAATGCTGACATTATCATAACATTTGCTTTGATCTCCCTCGCAGGTGCCGTTCCACATGCACATCAACCTGGAGCTGCTGGAGTGTGTGTACCTGGTGTCCGCCATGCTGCTGGAGATCCCCTACATGGCCGCCCACGAGTTCGATGCCCGCCGCAGGATGATCAGCAAGCAGTTCCATCACCAGCTGAGAGTGGGAGAGAGACAGCCTCTTCTGGGTGTGTAACATGTCCTCGAGCATCTTTTTACACCAGGTTGTTTAACTCAAAGGGAAACGGAGTCTAACTGTAGCTCTGTTTGTCCCGCAGGACCCCCCGAGAGCATGAGGGAGCATGTGGTGGCCGCCAGTAAGGCCATGAAGATGGGAGACTGGCGCACCTGCCACTCCTTCATCATCAACGAGAAGATGAACAGCAAGGTGTGGGACCTGTTCCCCGAGACGCAGCGAGTGCGCGAGATGCTAGTCAGGTTAGCATACACCTCTCATCCATCAGTTAGGGTTTGTTACAAGCTTAATGGTTTTAGGGAATTCAATCTGAACTTGCTTTTATCAGAATACCTTTATTAATCCCACGGAGGGGACATTTGTATAATTACAGGCAAAAACATCGTTTTTCAAGTACTGGTCAATTTTGAGATTTTGTGCTATTTTGATTCTATAACATGTTTTCTTTCAGGCTTTTAGAAGGAAAACGTACAAAAATACACATTTAAGTGTTTATTTTACTATAGTTTGTCTATTTGCGTCTGTAGATTTCTCCTAAATTCACCAAAAGTTAGCATTCTAACGTAACATAAAGTACCGCGACCGCTGTGTGCACCATGTCATCAGAGATATCGTTGGAAAGCTCCGTCTCTCCTGCACAATCTCATCGGATCCAAATATGGTCATTTCCTTTGCATCAGCAACCAATCGTGAAAGCACAAAGGGGTCTTAAACCAAGAAACAAAATCTCATTGGCTGGTGTCAATTTCTGACAACGTGATTCGTTCAGATGCGTCACGTGGTGTGCTAAAACACTTCCTGGTTAGCTTTCCGCTAGAAATTGAAATCTCAAAATGGCAAAAGAACGGCGATAACAACATTCACAGAGAAGACAACAACAATTGTCTCTTGCACGAAGCAAGATTATACAAAAAACAAATTACCCCGAACATGAAATACCTTCACGGAGTGCGTCGATGCGCAAGCTGTCATCCAAAGAACAGGAGGGTTTAGCTAGCGCCTCACTGCCATCTTTAAAGGTTGTTTTCTCAAAATGAGTTTTTTCTTACTCTGAGTTCGAAATTTCAACTTCAGTAGTACGTAGATACACCAAACCTTCCAGTTATATTCCGAACAGTATTATGAAGGCTTTTACAGAAGGGTTTGTTCATAGCCTGAATTATACAACATTGTATACCTAAAAACATGGCGAAAATTGATATTTTAGGGCTGTTGACAGTATTTTCTGATTTATGGGGTGATAAAAAGAGATATCCAAAATTCCTTCTGTAAAAGCCTTAGATGCTAATATGACTACAAAATGAAACAAGAATTTTGAACCTGGCTTTATCCAAAGTTCAGATTTCGGTTCCTGAAATGTGTTAAAATATGTGCATATTTAATGAGATAATGGACATTTGCATATGTAAACATGCTATTTCAGAAATCTTGTAATACAAAAAACAATTGCCTTACTGTAAGTAATTAACTGGAGAAATTTCTAGCTGATACCTTTAAGTTAAAAAAATTACCCTATTCACCTGGGGTGTCTCGCCTTAATGTTAAATATATTTAAAAAAGTACTAAATTATGATATAATAAAAAATATAATAAAAAGTTACATAATTTAAAAAAAATACACATCCTGTAACAGTTCTTAGGATTTAGCAGCCAAGTATATATTGCACCGTTATTAACGGCATCTATATATATTACACATATAGCACATATTGCACATTATATTAATTCATACAACAGTGATCATTCAGATTATTATCTCAGATCATCCCATGATGATTTTAATCTGGCACTTGCATTATATTTGTAGGTATAATTCATTGTGCTTTCCTTGTTGAAGTGAATGTATTATGAATTTCCCTATTGCCTGTCTTTTTATAGGAAGATCCAAGAAGAGTCCCTGAGGACTTATCTGTTCACGTACAGCAGTGTGTACGACTCCATCAGGTAAGAACAAGATGAGCACCAGTCACTAGCGAAGCACTGTTAGTGTTACACTGCATTCTCTGAGATAAGGCGTCCGTTTGTATTTCTATATCTATTCAGATGTTGCACTGCCTACTCTCGCAAACTTAAAACATCTAAAATGGCTCAATTTTCTGATATCAAAATATCCATCTGTCCTTTAGCATGGGAACACTTTCTGAGATGTTTGAGTTGGAGATCCCAACAGTTCACAGCATCATCAGCAAGATGATCATCAACGAGGAGCTGATGGTACGTTTCTGACTTCTCTACTTCATTTCCTTTTCATCTTTGCATGTACAATTATTTTCTCAATGTTGTTCTCTAAACCTATTGTGTCCTCTTGTTCAAAAGGCGTCCCTGGACCAGCCCACTCAGACAGTGGTGATGCACCGCACAGAGCCCACCTCCCTGCAGAACATGGCCCTGCAGCTGGCTGAGAAACTGGGCAGCCTGGTGGAGAACAACGAGCGTGTCTTCGACCTCAAGCAGGGCATCTATGGAGGCTACTTCAACAGAGGTGAGTGGGACAACACGCTTGATTATATGCATTATATTTCATATTGTATAGGTGTGTGTGTTTAAGTGCTTTCTTGAGAAAAAATAATGACTGTTTTTTTTCCTTTGCATTACAGATCAGAAAGGTGGCTACCAACAGAACAAATCTTACAACAGAGGTAAGTGAAGCCACACTTTCCTCTGAGTGTGTTGTTTACTCCTTACTGCTTTTAACTAAGGTGCTGTCTGAGTTTCTCTGAATGTAATCAGTAACTAACAGTCGCTCTGAGCGGCTGCCGGGGGAGGCGGAGTGAAGAAACGCCTGTCATAGTGAGGGGAGATGTGGTGTTTGAAAAATGTTCAGGCAGTCTGTCCTGTAAGGCAGGGGTTCCCAACCTTTATTGTGCCAAGGACCGGCAGATATATTAAAAAAATGATTTTAATATTTACTCACCACCAGCAGGTAGCAACAGAGGCTAATTGTATGTAACAGCCTGAACAAATACTAGAACAATATGCATCCAAAACATATTAACAACGTTTAAAAAAGAACCGGTGTAGTTTTTTGGTTTTTCGGGAAAACGGAAAACCAAAAAGAAAGATTAACTGGATGAAATAATATGACTGGTATAGGTGCAAAAATTAAACACTTTTTGTAAAAAATATTATGATAAAATATTTTTATATATTTATAATTCTGCAAATATTACGATAAACTCACAGCTATTTCGCAGCCCGGCAGTAACACCGGACCGGGGATTGGGAACCCCTGCTGTAAGTAGGATTGGGCATTGTTTGAATTTCCCCGATTCTACTTTTCGATTCCGGTTCTTAACGGTTCTCAATTCCGATTCTTTGAGGGGCAGGGTAAAAAAATGATGCATGCTTCTTCCACCAAAAAAAATTACATTTATTCGAGAAACTTTCACACAGGTTAGTTTACAGTAATATTCACATTAATCAGTCTGTTTATATTCACTGCGATGTAACTGTAACCTGAGAACCACTGAAGCTACAACAGTGCAACTTTTAAAGGAACCCCCCCCCCCCCCCATTTAAAAACAGTTCTTGTTGAGAAAAACAAGCACATCTGCCTTCTCAGGCATACCGGGAAGAAATGTTTGAACATTTTAAAGTAAAATGCTTCAATCTGGTGCACTTTAAGCAGAATTACTAGAGACTAGATCTAGGGGGTACAACTCTAAACACCCATATGAAAAAGATCGGTTTACATTTGAATAATTAAATAAGTATGTGAACATAACCAGTAACCTACCATAGCCAATAACAAATACATGTAACGTATTTTATTTTTGTTGTTCATTCATATCTTATTTTACTATTTTATTTATGCATATTTTTGTATCTCTCCAGTTTAAAATGATGACTGTCCTATAATATACATTGGAATGTTTTCAAACCTGTTTTATCCCAATAATTATAAAGGAGTGCTTTGGAAATATGTGTTTACATAAATTGTGATCAAACCGTTTGAGACCCACTGAGATAACTGAGACTAAAGTGAACTATCTAAACACTCAGCTGTAGTTATCAGCCTCTCAGTCTGACTGGAGAGGACTCTCCCTCCACATCATTGTAGAAACATCTACTTCTTCCGTTAGAGCAGCTAGCACTACCGGTTCTCGGTGCCCAACCCTAGCTGTAAGGCATTCCTAGTTATTTCAATCGCTGTTTCTTTTCTTTTTTAAGAATAGGATATGTGCTCTGTTAGCTGCACATAAAGTTAGAGCTCCAAAAAAAATGTCCAAGCAATTTACCTCCAGACCGCCACCCTCTCTCCTCAATGATAATTGAAAAAAGAAGCCTGAGCTCCGTTCTATGGGTATGATTTTAAATCCATTTGTATAACCTTGTTTTCCTCTTTGCTTGTTTACAGAGGGGAGAGGAGGCGGTTACCAGCAGAATAGGGGAGGCTACAATCGCGGTGGTTACAGAAATCAGAACTATCAGAACCACGGCAACCAGGGGAGCTATCAGAACCACGGCAACCATGGGAGCTATCAGAACCACGGCAACCATGGGAGCTATCAGAACCAGGGCAACCGTGGGAGCTATCAGAACCAGGGCAACCGTGGGAGCTATGGGAATCGTGGAAACCATGATAACCATGATAACCATGATAACCATGGGAATCGTGGGAGTTATGGGAACCATGGTGGTTTTGGTAACCATGGAAGTTATCAAAACCACTCAAACTACTGAGCTGGAAACATTTAGATTTCAGTCTTGACCCCGAATTAATCTTCATTTCATAACGATAACAATAAATGCTTTCCTGAAACAGCTGAAAGTTAATACAGTACAAGTCTTTCCCACTGCTACTACATAGTGTGGATGTTCAGTACTCGGGATAAAGGTGAAGAGTTTTGAAGGTTGTTATTATTGCTAATAGAGAACTGCTTAATACAAACATTGCAGTCAGGTGACAGACGCGTCAAGTATTGTTCACATATACTTGTGAAATAAACTATTACCAAAATGAAATGTGTTTGGCATTCTCTTTTTCACAGTTTTTATAAATTCAATTCAACAACAAAAAAGCATAAAATACATTGAATGGGAGGATACATAAATTACTTTCACTTTTACTAACAGCCAGATGGGGTGTTAGGCCTTTGTGAATTTGCAAGTGTGAGGATATCATGTGTATCCTCATGAAAGGGGTCTGTCTGTTCTATCAGTAGAAACCTCAGGAACTACATACAGATCCTTGATGTCAGAGTTATATAAACAAAATGTGAAAAAGTATTTAATTTAAAACGATAAAAAAAGCTATTAGTTTTGCAGTGAGAATTCTACTTTCGCCAGACATTAAACTCACATGTTATGGCTCTTATGCCTCAAAGCTGCTAATGCCCACTTTAAAGGCTTTCGAACCAAATGTAGTGTGAGGCATGTAATATCAGTAGTTATAAATTATATAAGTTTCTCCTTATACTCAGAAGTATTGTACTTTTTCCCTCTTGTGAACTCGAATGAGTGACTTCTCCAATGCAACAGGGTCAGAGTGTTCAGTGAGACTCGGGCGAAGACTAACCACCAGACTCACTTCCACCTCCATATTATCTTAATAATGATGTGTTGCTCCACCACTATCAGTGTTTGTTTGGCAACATGTGAGTCTCACAGCATAAAAAATAAATTTCAAATATGTCATTAACAGTTTACCTTTATTCCAGTGCTTTTACCATAAGTCTAGAGTTGTGCATCAGTGGCACTCAAAAAATAAAGAAAAAGTATTCCTTACATTTACGCACTTTATTATAAAACACATCTCAAGTTTTTAATTCACAGCAGCATGTATTTGAGCATCTTTTCCATGGAACTTAAAATACTGTTGCACCTATTATTCTCAGTTGCCATGGAGGTATATTTCCGAATAGTATAGGCTACATACATTTTGATCAAAACAATGTTACCCCTTTCAAATGTTGTGCTTCATTTGCATACAATAGAGCTTATATGAAAGTTACAACCTATTACATCTCTAACAACTCCAGATATATAAATATATATTGTTGCTCCCTTATTCTACATCATCTCCTGATGGGGAGCTCTTAATATGGTTGTGTCCAGTGTTTGTCTCTCCTCTGTTTGCCATCCTTGCATGGGTCCTATGAGCGGCCCCCCCTCAGAGTCAGCCTCCTGAACAGCTCTTTCTTCAGAAGGTCCCTCTCTTTGCGGATTCCCTGCAACACGGTCTGATTCTCCTGAGCCCGACGCATCAGGTAGGGCAGTGTGTCGTCCACCGAGCCGTAGGGCACTGACTTGTACACGGCATAACCCTCCTTAGCTGTCGGTAGAAGGACAAGAGAGTATGGAGTCAGAGCTTTGATCCTACAACGAAAGTTTTCCAGGCCTACACCCAGTGCTTGAATTGGGCCGGTACTCACCGGTACGCAGTACCAGCACTTTTTACCCATGTGGTACCGGTGTTATGCCGTAGATGAAGCCCTGTTCGCGGGGACGCGCAAACGTGACGTCATCGCCTGTATTGAGCGTTCGTCTAGTTTAATAAGCTTTTTTCTCTCTTTTAAATGATATATTTCCCATCAGATTAAACAGCAAACGGCTGAATAAATAATGTGCATACAATTGCGAGGAGGCTCGTTTTAAGGACACTTTTCAGATAGTCACAATCTTCGTATTGGAACAAACTTCAGTTTTTGAGAGTAGTCCCACTCTGCTATGTATATATGCCTCCTTCCTACAGAACAGACAATGACAGAATAATGTCATTTGTCAGTATAGTCCTATTTCTTAAAACCTTCTCTGTTGTTTAAGTGTCTGATAACCACGAATAGTAAGCAATGATATGACGGTAATGATATAACATATGTCAGACACTGTTATTTTCAAGCAAGCCTAAAAGATAATGTGTTCAACATGGCTTCATTCACTTTAATTGCTCCTTTGAATGTAATTTTCATCTGTGGTTTCCTACTCAACATATTTTTGTATTGTAATGCCACTCATATTTTATTTTTTATTGTATTTTAAGGTGACATTGAATGCTTTGAAAGGTGCCCTAAAATAAAGTGTATTATTGACGTTATATCTGTGCCTATATCACACTATTAATGTTCCTTATTTTAAACTTTTTTTAGACCAGGTTTTTCCTGGTGTCAATAGGGAAGATCTGCACTGTTCTCTACATAACATGTTCAGCAGAGCAGGTATTTCTCCTGCCGGATTTGGAACCCCCCCTATATCTTTGTCCAGGACAGTCACAACCAGTGGCGGCGCCAGAGATTTTCTCTAGGGGGTGCTGTGGGGTAGCTTGACGTTTCATAGAGGGTGCTCAAACATTAAGGGGTTTGCACCAGCGCTACAGTTGAATTTTCTACTGCAACACTCCCCACACGCACACACAGTGCACCCGCGACTGTTACAATGAAGGCTCGGTAATCAGCTCACGGCATATAGGTGTAAGCAGGGGTAAAGTGCTATTTTTACAAGTGGGGAGTGTACCTCACCTCCTCTAGGGGGGTCCGGGGGCATGTTTCCCAGGGAAGATTTTTTTTAAATATTGAAGTTAAAAGCATCAATCTGGTGCACTTTGAGAGCAACATTAAGGGATCTATGGATACAAAATAAAATCTATTTCTAGGGGGTGCTTTGGCAATCCTGGGTGGTGCTTCAGCACCCCTAGCTCCCCCCTGGCGCCGCCCCTGGTCACAAAGTCACCAAAATCACACTGGTGTTTGCTGTTCCCCTCTAGTTTGTGCTCACCAACGCATTGTACTCTGGGCCCAGCAGTTGAAAAACTAAAGAGGGGCTTCCAAATCCTGAGTCATTTTGTTTAAGTACAGTGAGCCTTGCTAAAATATACAGTAAAGAGACAACCCCACCAGCATTATAGGATATACTATATGACTTTGAGCCAAATACTTGTTTTTGGGCTGTATAAATAAATTGACTTGAAACAGTTGCTGATTTAGAGTACTGGCACCTTTTCTATTCCAATTCAAGCACTGCCTACACCCTCAAACAGACATAAGATAAGAAGTACTTTATTGATCCCAAGTTGGGAAATGTTTGTTGCAGCAGCATAAAAAGACATGGCATACAATAACAATTAAAAGACTAGAAATATAAATCTCAATAGCAATAAAATAGCATTTAAAAAAAGGAGAAAATATACATGTTTTGCATTACGTTTTAGTTGAATAAAAAACACTGGATAAATTGCAGAAAACTGAGCTCACCCAATGTGAGGGAGACGTGGTCACACATGCCCAGCAGCTGCCCGAAACACACGGAGCCTCCATCTTTGGCAATCCCCAACTCTTCCATCCTGAAAATAAAATGCACAATAGTTAGATACGTAGATAGATAAATACTTTATTGATTCCAATTTGGGAAATTATTTTGTTACAGAAGAAACATCAGTGTGTTCAGACAAAATTAAAAATACTTAAAAAGTGGAACAGAGAATTTACAACTAAAAATTAAGTTCCAAGTAAAAATAAAATGAAAAATATGATATCAAATATAAACAGTATAACAATTCTGGATAATTAAAATGTTTTAAAAGATGTCCAAAATGCTGCCAGTTAGTAACAGGAATATATGCTTACACACATACAGTATACTAGTATGAATCAACCTGGTGATTGAGACCCGACTAGTGTTTCCAATATAAATCAGGGGTTTTGAGAAGATTAAAGGAGTACTCCAACTATTTATCATTGCACTTTTTTTGTGTAAATTCTCATGTTAAAGTGTGATTTTGACTTCATGTGGTCGTACCGTTTGGCGGCCCGTCTCACTGACTCCTCGTTGTGAGTGGCGACAATAATTCTGTAGCCCTCCGGGTTCTTGGAAATGTCTTCCAGCATCACATCCAGCGAGCCGTTATAACTGCACAAACACAAGCAAACTGTTCAATAAATGTTACTGTGGGGGACAAAATCTGTCTGTTTTCTATAAGGACAAATGTACTCAATGGATAGCAGTTCAGTTCTTTTTAATCCAGGCTTTTAGGATTTATCCAGGTGCATTGGTAAAAACGACCTAAGTAATAGGCTCTGTTATCTAGTTTAAAGTGGACCTATCATGGGGGGCGAGGCACGAGCGTCATGTTATCATGCTGTTACCATGCTGTTACCATGCCACGGCAACTTCTCATTCCCCTGATAGGTGGAGAGTTGCCCATATAGGCGGAGCTCCCCGTTTCTGACGTCAGAACAATTTCAAATCTGTATCAGTCTGTATCAGCTCCGTTGCAGCCCCGTTTTTAGAGATTTGGGTATGGAGGAAAAGAGAGAGGGTTGTGTACACATTCATGTATAAAAGACGTACAAAAGTGCATTTTGCATGATAGGTCCCCTTTAAGCTTAATATGGGATGCATTTGCCTTGTAACGAATAATGACTGCAGCCTCTGATGCACCTGTCATTGGTGTCCTCCCAGCACTTGTGGACGGGGTCCGTGCGACCCTGCTTCTCTGCCAGCTTCCTCTCTTTGTCCATGTAGGCTCCTCGCACCAGCTTGACCCCCAGACAGAAACCCTCAGTCTCTGACAGACGCATCGCTTCTAACAGGAGAGACCTGGACTCCTGGAGACATATAGACATATATATACAGATATTTGATAATGTTAGAAAATACATACAAGCTAAAATGATCTATTTTGTGACATCCAAGATATTTGCCTTCAGGTAACATTGATACGTGTTCCAGATCCAGGCCCCATCTTTATTAAACTTCTTCATCATCGCCAGGGTGACAAGAGAGAGGGCAGGGTTCATGTAGGTGTACTCTGCATCCACCAGGACTCTGACTTTGTTCACACTTGCCTAAAAAAAGGTAAAAACAGATTTGATTTAGATGCAAAGTAGTGACTCAGAATTACAAAACACAATCAGTTTGATATTTCTTCCCATGTAATAAAGATTTCCTTGACTTTTGTACCTCTGCTATTTGGTTGAGTCTCCGTAGGCTACAGAGGAAATGGACGAGGTCACTTTCATCTAAACCAGGGAAGTTGATTTGCTGAGAGGCAGAAAGGTCAGAGGTCATGTCATTTCACAGAAGCATTGTATATGTACAGTATTTGAACTGTAACAAAGTGGATTATTTAGATTAACTGTGGATATACCTCTCCATCCATAGCTCTAACAAGTAGATTCAGGTCGTATGGTTGTTGTGCGATGAGGGTTGTGAGTTTCACCTTTACCGTAGCAGTACAGAGAAAGACAAAATGTTGAACTGGAATAGCTGTGGGAACATCAAACACTGAAATGTGTATTCTTATCTATTTTTCCCACGTTTTTTAACTACATACAGCTATCGCTTGGGGGCAAAACACCTGGGAATATCCCATATGGGTCTGCTTGTAACCAAAACTTATAAGTCATTGGTTTAAGAATTTTAAATGCCCCCTTTATTGATTTCAGATTTAGAATTTTAAAGTTAATTAAAAAGGTATTTTTTGCATAATAACGTTAAATGTAAAGATACTATGTTAGTAATAGTGTAATTAAATATGTCCTGGTAACATTTTGATGATGATGGAGTGCATTGTCTTACACACAGCTCCGAGCTGAGCAGCGCTGTGACCTTCAGCTGCATCATGGGGTCTCTGCTCCAGGTGTTACTGTGGGATATTTGTACACATTCCAGCATGGCCTCCATATTATCGTCATATCTCTTCTCTCTGGTGGTGACACATTACAACATAAGTCTGTAAAGTACTTTAATTTCCAACATGCAATAACAGCTTACTTGTAAAACAGCAGAGTAGAAGACGTGTGTTTTAAGTTGAGCTCAGGGGCAATCATCTACAAGAGATACTTCCTAAATCAGCATCTAATCTGCCATTATAATCTTTTTTTTTTTTTGAATACCCTTTAATATCACCATGCCATGCCCAGCCTCGTCATCACATAGTGTAGACAGCAACATTTTGTCGTAAGCAAATAACTTGATAAATGAGATTTGCATTATGCTGTAAGTAGTGTGAGAGTTTGTAAAAGGATGCTTTGATATAGTTTAGCTGTTAAACGCAACCCCATTTACTTGTCTTAGTACTTGTATTCACATTTTCTGTTTGGTCGAAACTGAGTTATTAACAGTTAGACGTGCCCTGTGCTCTCTCCCAGATCCTCCTCGATGGGTACGGCCAGCATGGGCCTGAGTCCCAGCAGGCTCATCTTCTCCATGGACTGAGAGATCTCACTCTCATTCTCCCCGGCCACAAACTGGGCATACACGGTGGGACGAAGCAGGGAGGAAAACACCCTCCTCCCCAGCAGCCTGCGCGCCACCGACATCAGCTGGAAGAGGAGAGGAGGAGAAGAGGAAGTAGGAAGAGGAGGTGAGGGAGGGTGATGGAGAAGAAGATGGGAAATAATGTAGTGACACAGAAACAGTGATGGAATGTACAGTAAGTAAGTCAATTTTGAATGTCTTTAGCTACAAATCAGAGGATTTGCTGCATTTTTATTTCATTAAATGTATTGAATTCTGTGATATTGGTTGGCCAAAACAAGCATTTTGAATTTGTCACTTGTGGCATTTCTCACTTTTTGCAGATTCTTTACAAACCAATTATACTTACATAATACTAAATAATGGTTACCTGCACCCTAACAAAAAAGTTAAATTTTACTGAATGTACTTACATACTTCAAAACCATTTCTAATGAGGGACTTTGCAGGGTAATAATTGTTACTGAAGTTAAGGATCTAAATACTTCTTCCACCACTGCAGAGAAGCCCTTATTCAGCATATTTCTCTTGTATTAAGACAACAATTTACAGTGTTTAATATAACACCACAGTAAGGAATCATAACAAGACAACACAGACAGTACCTTGACAATATTCGTGTTAAGTGAATGTCAAAGACTAGGATCCCTGTTATCCATACATTTCTCAGCCTTATTCACTTAATTTTACTCCAAATAATGATCAATGGCAACTCACGTCTTACCTTCCCACTGTTGTTGACCAGCACAGAGAAGGAGCAGAGGTGGAAGATTCCCAGAGCTCGGAGCAGCTCTCCCAAACTCTTCATTTTGAAGGCATTCGGATCCTCAAAAGTCAGAGTCGCCGAGAGGCGGTCGGGCTGCTTGACCGCCACCATCATCCTGGAGGCCGTAGTAGCCAGAAGCCTCAGCGACAAGGGGTGAGGGAGTGAAGGACGCAAGCGAGAGCACATCATCATCCCTGGAAAAGTGAGTAGGTTTTTTAATGTTATTGAATCAGCCTTTAGGTGATGTTTTAATGATTAAGTGCTGTGTGTCTATGTTGTTGTGTGATATCTGCTCCCTGAGTAAGCTGTATATGAAGGGTTTTTGTTTGTGTTAAATAGAAGTACAAAGAACACTAGTGTCAGAGAGACATTATCAGAGCCTGTGTGTTCAGATCATTCAGTGAATGAACAGTTAATGATAGTTACATTTACTGAGAATACATTTTTAAAACAAAGCAAAATCAAAAGAGCCCTCTATCTGAAATTGACAATAATTTGTAAAATGAAAAGGTCAATATAAATACCTCCTTTGAGTAGCTTTTCGAAAGTCCGTCAGTAAATGATGGAAAGCGAAGCAGGTGCAATGGAAATATTCCCAATTTTTGGCTTACTACCGGGTTAATAAGTGACTACATTTAGGTAAACATCAAGTTGACCCTTAGCATCAACACACAAGTGCTCCCTAAGTTTGACCGATACACTGTGTAAAGGTTTGAAAGCAGCAAAAATTACATTAAAAGCTAACTTGGTCATGTATGAAATCATTTTTTACTAGGATCTGTATTTCTTTTTGCCAGTTTTGGAACAAATGTGGCTGTAAAAGGCTTTGATTAGGCAGTCAGATGATGGCAATTAAAGTGGGTCAAGCTAAATAATTCAACTCTTAGCATTAATGATTATACATTTTTATTTAA